>CAJVPQ010000854.1:0-22586 GCA_910591825.1 Funneliformis caledonium
TAAGAGAAAAAAAAATTTTGCAAAAACCATTAATTTGCAAATTACAATTATTAAAATTTATCCTAATTATTATAATTATCTTTACTAATGTTATCAGCTGATAATCATTTTAAAAATCTCTGAAATCTAAAACTCCATAATCTGAAATTGAAATTATTTCTGAAAACTGAAATTTCCTCTGAAATATATTAACTCTTCTGAAACTCTAAAACTAATTTTAGAGTTATATTTACTATTTAATTATATAAGTTTCAGTGATTTATAATCAAAATTTATCCGAAACTTATATTACTTATTTATTATATAGCACTAAAACTTTTCTGATAATAATAAATTGATCAAATTTAATTAAATTTAATTAAAATATTAAATTAAAAAATTTTAATTTACTAAATTAAGTAAAATAAAAATTTATTTGATAATTTAATCATTTTTTTAAAATTTAATGATAATCTTTCTCTGTGTTTTTTAATGATAATTTTTATCTTTCTTTTTTAATTATATATAATTATAAAAAGTGTACAAAAAGGAGGTCATCCTCAAGAAAATATTAGAAATATTATGAACTTTTTGAAAATACACAAGATGGTCATACTTATGCTACTTGTAAATTTTGTGGGTTTTCTTTGTATAGAAGAGAATATGCAAAAATGAAAGGTCATTTAGCTAATCATTGTAAGAAAACACTGGATTATGTTATATAAAAATATCTTCAAAAACTTTCTAATTCTGAAAAATCTAAAAAAACTTCTAATTTTTCTTCTAACTTCTTTAATACTAAAAAAAGAAAATTAACTGATAAAACAAAAACTTCATTAAAATAATTATTTAATTAAATTAAAGAATTGACATTAGGATATATAACCCAAATTAAATGTGCTTTAGTAAAATTTTTTGTTTGTTACAGCATTTCTTTCCAAATTATTGAAAATTCATTTTTCATAGATTTTATTAAAAAATTAAATCTATCCTATATACTTTTATTAAGAGAAATTTTATCTGAAGATTAATGAAAGAAGAATTAAGTAAAGTTAATTATAAAGTATCTGAAGAATTGAAAAATAAAAACAATTTAACTTTAATATTAGATTAATATTAATTCATTTTTATATTTATTTATATTTATTAAATTTTTTTTTTTATTAACTTTAGATAGATAGACTAGTAATTTCCATAGGTCTATATGGAACTTTATGATTTTAACTTTTAATAGAAAAGAATATTTATATAAGTTGTCTGATTTAAGTAAAAATTCACATACAGAAGAATATCTTGTTGATTAAATAAAAGAAGTAATTAATTCTATTAGAAGTAGTAAATTTTTTACAATAATAAGTGATAATACACAAAATGTCAAAAAAATATGAGAACTTATTAATAAAGAGTTTCCTTCCATTCAAAATATAAGATGTGTAGCATATTTTATAAACCTTTTGACATGTGATATAATTGAACATAATTTTACTGATAATCTTTTAAAAAAGTAAATATTCTTGTTACATTTTTTAAGAAGGTAGCAATATCAGGTAATAATTAATTTTAATTTATATTTAAATATTATTTTATATAATATTATTTATATTACATTTTAAGTGTAAAACTTCGAGAATTATTATCAAAATCAAATATAGATAAAGGAGGTTTAAAATCTTATTATTAAATACGTTGAACTACTTCTAGTGAAAATGTAAATTCTATAATTAGATTAAAACCTATTTTTGAAGAAATATTTATCATATAATTTTCTTTTATATTTTATTTATTTTACAGATAGTAGCAAATTATTCAGATTATCTTAATGATCAAATTCGTCATATTATTCTTAAAAGAAATTTTTTTGATGATTTAAAAATTTTAACATTTATTTTAAATCCAATTTGAGAATCAGTTTTAGCCTTAAAAGGAAGAAAAGTTAAGCTAGGTGATTCTTTTTTCACTTAGCACAAATAGGTACAGCAATTAAAAAACTTATACGTAAAGATAATATATTATTTTATAATCATTATATTATAAAAATAAATAAACGATTTCAAAAATTTGATGATAAATATTTATTTACTTTTTTAATAATAATTATAATAATAATATAAATTTAATTAACTATAATATTCTTTTAAATTTAGTAAATAGACTTATAAAATATGACTTATATAATTGCATAATAGCAGCTATACAATAGGTTGCTCAAATTTTTGAATTTGATCTTGAAGTAACACATAAGCTATGCTTCTAATTATATTGATATAAAGAACAAAATACACTATTTGACATTTCATATTCTAATAAAGATAGTTCAATTATTTAGTAGGAATCTATTGAAATAGAACTTAATTATTTACAAAGAGTAGCTTTATATATTTTATTAATTTGTCCTAATAGTACAAGTTGTAAGAGAGGATTTTTAACTTTAGGCTGGTTAACAGGAAAAAGAAGGTAAAATTTGATGTAGAAAAATTAAAATTAATGACAAATTGATAACATATTATAAATCAAATGCATCAAAAGAATTAGCATTTTATGAAAAGGAAATGATAGAATCAGAAATAATGAAAACAGTTTAGTTAGCATTAGCTGAACCAATTGATGATAATTATGATGATAGTACTAAATTTATAGTAGAAAGAATAATTTCTGGAAAAGTGATTCCTGAAGATAATATTAGAGTTGTAATTAAACTATTATGATTAGAAAGAACTTTAAATTTAGAACATCAAATTATTATTGATAGTTTAGGAGAAATTTTATTTGATAATTTTGAATTTATTTACGATAATATAATAAAAATAATGAGAAAGAAAATCCAAATAGACAAGGTATATTTGACTTTACCACTAAAGATCTATTAGCAGAATTTGGTAAGAATATATAATTTATTTTTTTTTATATATATATGGTCATTTTGGATATTTTCTTTTTTTTTTATGATTTAATATTAATATTACAATTTAAGGTAAAAAGGTGAGATAGGATCTTTGAGTGAAAATATCTCAAGTGAATATATTTGTCATTTAATTATGTTAGAATTTATCTATAAAAAAAACATTTACATAATAAAAAAAATATTTTAATCCATTTATTTTTTTCTAAAAAACAAAAAATTCTATTATATTTTATATAGGATTTTTTAATAATAGTATTTTAAAAAATATATTAAATTAAAAATAGTTCTATTTTTTCAAGTTAGGATTCTTTAAAGAGTTGAAGTAACCAACAAACCAACACATGCTTTCTATAAAAACACCTTAGGTAATCAGCTGCAGCAAAGGAAGAATACTATAACTTTTAACATTATTCATAAATTTTAATATATGATTTACTAGCTAATAATAAATAATATAGTAAAAAAACAAGTCCATATTAGTGAATTATTATGAGAAAATTTTACCTTTCAGCTATTATATTAACAAAATACTCACCATTTATAATGATGCAGAGTGGATAAAAATTTGTTAAAATATAATAGAGATAGGCTCTATGAATGATAGAAGAAATGAAAAAATAAGACTTATGATACTTATCAAAATATTTTAAATTTACAGATACAAATTTTAGCATTAACAAATAATCCACTAAATCAAATAAACATGATTCTGCTAGCAGAATTTATAATATCTAAATTGAACAGCTTTGAATAGGATCATAAAAAGTATGTAGATGATTTAATAATATATATCAATTTAGTAAATATAAATAACAAATAATTAATTTATAATATATTAGATCAATTAGTAAAGAAAGAAATGCAAGAGTAGTATAGAAGAGAGTTTGATAATAAAAACTGAGAGTTACAAAATATATTTGATAATTCTGCTATAGGTGTTAACATTACAGCTACTTGTAATACTAATACAAGAGCTATAATAGGGTTGTTAACTCTTTTCTAAATATTCTACTAAGTCTTGCAGGTGCAAATATTATTCTAGCTCAAGGACTTGATGAAGATTGAACAATAACGATAATTAGAGAATAACTAATTAATCAATATCAGTCATATTAAATACTAAAGGTTGTGTTCCTATTATTCTTACAGGAATCTAGTCTGAACAAAGGTTATTTTAGATTAAAAACAATTTTTCATCTACTGATAAATATTTGAGAATGTTTAAAATTGTGACATTAAAATAAGGAGTATATAAAAGTATATCCTCTTATTAGCAAAAATTCTAAAATATAAAAATCAATTAGATTATATTTTAGCATAAAAGAAAATACAATTTATGTCTGAAGTAAGAGATAATATAAAGGAGAAAATTTATAAGATTAGTCAGTATAAGATTATTAATAATATTCTTAACAGCTTAGAAGAATTTGAATTACATCATAAAATATTAGCTCTACCACTATCATATCTTAATTATATTTTAGCTTCTCCTATTAATCCCAATAATATACATCAACAGTAAGAATTTTCTTTAGCAGATTTTTAGAAAGCAATGTAAGATGTATTAGCTAAGCAAAAAACTAAATTTCAGTCTTTATTTGAAAAGCAGAAAAATGAATTCTAAGCATAAATGACCTAACAAAGTAAAAGATATCTCTATCTGTTCTTCTTAAAAATATGAAATAAATACATAATTCATATGAAAGTAATAATCACTTTAATAGACCTTCTGTATCACATAAATTAGATAAGTTTTGTTTAACAAGAATAGATAAATTAAAGACTATAGTAGGTAAAATTGCAGATATTATAAGTAGTATTATTGATTTTGTAAGACAATTATCTAATTAATTAGAAAGGATGTCTCTCAATGATCAATCTTGAAAGTCTTTCTATTGCAGTAATTGTGATCAAAAAAGGCATAAGAAAAATAATTATTTTAGCTTTACTTTTGCATCTTCAGCAAGCCTTATAGCTAAATTAAATTTTATCCAGTATTATTATTCTCAATTTCCATTTACACAGCTTTAATACTTATCTTTTAATTTAAATAATAATGAAAAAAATGATGAGAATGATTATGATAAAATAGAAAATGTGTAGTATTATACACTAAATGACAGGTTATCTTTAGAATCCAGCTAGCTGAAAACATATAATGAATTATTTCTAAGCTTTTATTAATAATATAAAAAATATGTTAGTCTCATATAGTTCAGGAGAAAGAATCAAAATCAGATAAGTGGTTTTCATTATTAAAATACCTAAATATTAAAATAAATAATTTAATAATCTCTAATTCTTTTTTAAATAACAGAAGTGAATTTGAGAGAATGAATGATGTAACAATTAATATTTTTAAGTGAAAAGTTGACTAGTTATCAGATTTCACAATAAAAGGTAACTCTAAACATATTATTAAATTATTAGAATATTTTACAGATATGTCAGTGATTATAAAGGATAAGAATAGTAAAACTGTTACAGTTACTGAAAATTTTACTCATATTAATAATGGTGAGCTTGAACTAATACTATATTTAGATATGATATAAATTCAAAAAATTCAAGATATTCTTAACCTAAATAAAAACTAATTCTGAATGAAGTTATATAGAAAGACTTACACTATCTTAACTTTTAGTAAGGTTTTAGAAATTAAAGATCTATTAAAAAAAAGAGGAAAAATCTTCATCTTAGATTTTTGTTAATTCTTCTAATCTAATTAGTAAAGAAAATTTAAAAAAAATGCGAAAAGCTTAAAAAACATCATATAAAGACTAAAAAATGCTCTATTTAGTCTTAAGTACTAGTAAAATTTCTTACTAATATATGTGAATCCTTATATAAAAGAGTGGTATTAACTTTTAAACCTTTAAACTTTTCACTATAATTAACTAAACTTTTAAAAAAAAATTCTAATCTGTCTTCTCAGGATGTATCAGATGAATTATTAGAGAAAGAGATTATATAATTTTTATTGTTTTTTCTATTATACTGGTTACTACAGTAACTAGCTTCTCATTTATTTTAATCTTCTTTTTTCTAATATTCTTTTTTAAATCTTTATAGCTAAAAGGAGTATAAATGATATTTCTGATTTTACTTCAAAAGTCTGTTCTGTCTTATTAGTTTGAAAATTTTTATTCAAAGCAGGCTGATTAAAGGAAGATAAAATAAGCCCTTTTTAGAGATATTCACTATTATTTCATATTTTATAAATATATTGAGTACTAATATAGAATTTTTCAACTATTTTTTTGATATATTAGGTATCTTACCTCTTGATTCTCTAATCTCTTTAATATTAGACTCTAATAACTGAGTTGTATTAGATCGATAAAATTTTTTATGGAGATGAATAACCATTTTTTTAGTCAGAATATATATGCAAAAAAAAACTATCAATAATTTTTTTCAATACTTTTCAATGTATATCAATATTTCTGATAATTCAATACATATCAATGCCTTTCAATACAAGTCAATGCTTTTTAATACATATTAGTATCCTTCAATGTATATCAGTATTCTTTTTTAGTATACATCAATAAATATAAATATATATTAGTACCTTTCAGTATATATTAGTAATCTATTTTTCAATAATTATTAATAAGTATTAGATTTACCAAAAATAATCCGCTTTCTTACAAGTTTTAAGACTCCTAGCTGAAATTTTTTTTCTAAAATAAAAAAAACCAATAAAATGCCTTAGATCTGTATTTTAAAAGATTTAAATAATAGTAATAAAATTGGAGATACTCTAGCTAATTATTATTTTTCCAGTTGAACAGAACTTAAAAAGCAACTTTTTTGTGTAAAAAAGATTATAAAGTTATTATATATTAGAAAAGCTAATTTTCAGATACCGTATTCCTCTGAAAATAAGCAACCCTCAAAAATAAGCAACTCTTAAAATAAATAATACCTGAAAATAAGCAACACATTGAATATTTAATTAGTTTTGCATTAAAACTATATGTAATATAATAATAACATTTTAAATAATAAAATAAAGCTCAAATAAATCAAAAAAAAGTATTTTATTAATAAATTTTTATAAAATAATTGCTTGCATCACTATTGTAAATACACATATTAATCGTAAAATTTTAACAACTTCGCTGTCATGATTCGTTTAAATTGGTTAAAATTTTACAAGTCTTGAAAGATTCTATGATTGTTTTATTATAGATTGCTTCTCAAGCAAACTTAACTAACAAGCATATATCACTCAATCTAGTAAGGCGAAGATTTTCATGACAGTTTCTCCAGCACCTTCACTTGCATCTAAGTATATAAAACAATTAGCATTTTTTATTTGTTGTAATTTACATAATAACTGGCGTAAAACAAGTTCATAAACCAGTTCACGATTCATACGTAATGTATATTAATAATCAGTGATTACATTGGAATCATATTAATTTTATAACATGAAAAATCAAACTTTTAACTATACAGAACATTAAAAAAATTTAACTACCTGAAAATAAACAACATTATAATAAAATTACGTTGCTTATTTTCAGAGAAATATGGTAACTATAATATCCTAGATAGAGAATACAAATATATGTAAAATAACTAATAAATTCAAAAATAAAAATAAAAAATTTTCCAATCAGATGTATCAATTTGAAGAAGAGATAAGACAATTGTATTCAAAAAAATAAGCTTATATTTCAGATTACTTGAAAGAATATTTTTCTTGTAGATGTTAAAAGCAAATTCTTTATAAAATTGGAGAAGATGCAAATCCTCTAATCCAAGAAAATGGAAGAGATATAGGCTCTTCAATCAAGGGTAAAAGAATTAGAGCAAAATGTTTCTTTAGCACAGAATGAGTTATCAGAAATGGATTCTCGTAAATGTAAATTAAAACTAAAAAATATGAAATTAACTAGTAAAAATATTGGTCTAAAGGTGATTTAAAAAATTTATTGACTAAAAAAAGAATGAGTTGATACAGATAAAAGATGATTTAGTTACAATGCAAAAGGTATTAATAGAAAAAACCTTTCTTCTTCAAGAAGCTAATGCTTGTTAGCCAAACAAATTCCAAAATATTTGAAGTATATGAAAGTGTTAGCAGACTAGAGAAAGATAACGGCATTACTAATCCTGAAACAACCCTAAAATTACTCAATTCCATCCTTTTCAGCTTGCAATCTTTCTTGTAATAATATTACTAATCATATACTTTCTATAGTCTATATTCTTTTATCTATATTCTTTTATTTTACCTTTCAATGAAGAAAAAAATCTTTTAAATTATAAAATATTCTTAAATAGAAATTATAGTTATAAATTTCCAATCTAATACACAGAAGAATCAAAAAAAACTATCACCTATGAAACTTTATCTTATAAATATAGATGAGGTCACAAAGCATGAATCATCTTGAATTCAGTTATATCTTATGAGCTTATCATAACTTTTCTCTATACTAGTCACTAGAAAGAGTGGATCAGGTAAGACTAATATTTTGATGAATTTTTTTCTTAGCAATAAAGCTAAATGCATATAAAAAAATAAGAAAAATAGGTTTAGATATATTGCATATGATAATTTAATAGTTTGCAGTTACCATTCTAATGAGCTAAAATGGGCATTTATAAGATATATATATGGTATAATTTTAAAAGACTCAAAAGCGTCTTACTATGAAAATATTACTTTTAATTATATCTTACCTGAAAAAATTTTCAGTATAAGAGCATTTTCATTTAAAAGAAGTATAGCAATTATTTTTGAGAATTTATGTATAACTCCTAAGTCTATCTAAAATTAAATTATTATATTTTTTATACATGGATATTATAGAAACATTTTAAGAATATATATAATATAATATTATCATCATATACTAATAATTATCTGTGAAAATATTTTACATCTAGTAGTTTTTAATGTGGTAGTTCCTATCAAGATATTTCTAAGATCATTAGATGATATACTAAAAATGTAAAAAATACCTTTATAGTTGTTAAAAGTTAATTTTGAAAAGGTAAATTTATTATCTTTAATCTAAATAAATCAGATGATGATTTACTAGTAATTCAATTGAGATTTAATATTCCATTAGACTTTTAAAAAGAAGTAAAGTTACGAGAGAAACAAAAAAAAGGATTATAAAGATTCATTATTCCTAAAATTAAAGTTTTAATTTTTTTAATGAAGAATCACCTATTTGTAATAAGAAAGTTAACAATAAATAATACTTATATAATTATTGAAAACATGATAGATTTTATTTTTTACTGAATATGTTAATGCTAATATTCTAATGCGATAGCGATATACATATGGTTATGAGTAGACTACATCCCTTAACAATATTAAAAATGTAAGATATAATATCTGTATTATGTAAATAAAACCAGTTATACAATTGAAGATACTAAGCAAGTTGCTTTTAGTAAGAATGGAAAATGCCTTTTTGAAACGTATGATAATAGTTTTTCACCTTTATCATGATATTATTCTGAAAGGTATGAGTAGAATGTATCTTTTAATAATATGAAAAATAATAAGACATGATGTTCATATTATGTAAATAATAGATTTTGTATAATTAAAGATGTCAAATAATTAGTTTATAATAGAAAGGGAGCTTGTCTTTCTAAATATTATATTAATATCATTCAGCTTTATTATAGATATATGATAAAAAATATAGATGGTTTGCTACTTTTAATAATGTTAAATATTTAAATTTGTAGTGCCCATTCTGCCTGGTATATAAAGAGAAAAGCTATATCACGAGATTTTAACAAAATATCTTAATCCTTCTTTACTAATTTGCAAACCTAATTTTCTCAAAATATCTATAGGATTAGAACTTGATATTTATTATTCAAAATATAGTTTTGCAATTAAAGTACAAAGATGTATAACATAAAAAATATATCAAATTCTTCTATAATAGTGATTCTAATAATTTTATTAAACAGCAAACGTGGGATCAACTCAAGAAAAAATTATACAAAGAGAATCAGATTACACTAAAGTATATTTAGTATTACAAAGTTCCATTTGTAATTATTTCAGAACATCTTTTGAGAATTGGATCTTATTAAATAAACTCAAAACTTTAATTGCTTTTGTGATTCACTATTATTTTTTTAATTATAATTTTATTTATCTATGATTATTAAATATAATAGTATATATATATATTTTTTTATTTTAATGCATACATAATTAAAAATCAAAGCTTACGTCAGGTAAAACTTTATTTTTTTAATGATCTTAGATAATATAATACTAATATTAAATTTCTCATTCACATATTTCACTATCAGATTTCTGATAGAAATTATCCAACTATTTTCACTAAAACAGACTATTTCTATAGCTATACAATTACTCATACCCAAAGTCTCCAAGAGGATTTCTGAAAAAATTTTAAATAAGTATTCTACTAGTAATAAAACTGAAAATAAGACCATATATTTTCTTACCTTTATACTTTGTATTTATTAATATTGTCTTCGTAATAAGAGATATTTTATTAAAGCCCACAAGAAATTAAGAGAAATTGGCTTTAAGTCTTTGTTTTAATTTTGTATTATGTTCGCATTATATATTTTCATCAAATTTTGAGATTTTTGATGATAATACCTAATTAATACTCTGAACGGTTCAGTTTAGTTCGGTCTGGATTATAGGCCAATCTGAAACTGAACTGAAAATTTCAGTTCAGTTTAGTTCAGATTATAAATCTTAAAAATGCCAATCTGAAACTGAATTGAATTGTAAACTGGTAAAAATCTGAACTGAACTGAAAATTTCAAATTAATCCAAAATTTTAGATCATTTAAAATGATCCTTTTATCGTTCTTTTAGAATGATAATTTAATCATTTCAATTGAACGATTTTCTTATCGTTTGTTTGAAATGATAACTTCAATCATTCCAAATGAATGATTCTTTTATTGTTCTTTTGGAACAATAATTTAATTGTTCTAATCAAATGATTTTCTTATCGTTCATTTAGAACGATAATTTTATCGTTTCAATCGAATAATTTTCTTATCGTTCGTTTGGAATGATAACTTCAATCGTTCCAAATAAATGATTCTTTTATCGTTCTTTTAGAATGATAATTTGATCATTCTAATTAAATGATTTTCTTATAGTTCATTTAGAACGATAACTTCAATCATTCTAAATGAATGATTCTTTTATCGTTAGTTTAGAATGATAATTTTATCGTTCCAATCGAATAATTTTCTTATCGTTCATTTGGAATTATAACTTCAATCGTTCCAAATGAATGATTCTTTTATCGTTTGTTTAGAATAATAATTTGATCATTCCAATCGAACGATTTTCTTATCATTCGTTTAGAACGATAACTTCAATCATTTCAAATGAACGATTCTTTTATTGTCTATTTGGAACAATAATTTTATCATTCTAATCGAACAATTTTCTTATTGTTCATTTGGAACGATAACTTCAATCGTTCTAAATAAACAATTCTTTTATCGTTCATTTAGAACGATAATTTAATCGTTCCAATTGAATGATTCTTTTATCATTCATTTAGAATGATAATTTCATCGTTCTAATCAAACAATCCTTTTATCATTCGTTTAGAATGATAATTTTATCATTCCAAATAATCTGAAATTTCAGATTAATCTGAAATTTTCAGTTTAGTTCAGATTTTTTTCAGTTTAGATTAGATTTATAATCTGAAAAAAATCTGAACTGAACTGAAAATTTTCAGATTAATCCAAACTGTTCAAAGCTTTATACCTAATTGATTTTTAAGTATTTATGATACTGCATCAAACTTCAAATAAAAATCAGGTGATGCATTATTATGCTAAGTCACAGAAATTTTACTGTATTAATAAGGTATGTGTCAGCCTTCACATACAAACCAGTATTTCTGAAAAATGCTATTTTATAGCTATGATGCGAATAATTTGATAAATCAATTTAGGGAGTACTTTTGTATCAATATTTCAGTATCTCATGATTATTAAGAGAAATTTATTAAAAAATCTGAAAGGTAAGTTTGATTAGCGTTGATATATAACATCAAAACGTGAATACTAATACTAACTTTATTTACTTTACAACTAAGTTTATGATCTAAGAATCAAATTAATTATTTATTAGAATCACGTAAGTATGATCACATCATGAAAATCTAGTCAATTGATATTTTGTAAAAAAAATATTAGTATTAGTTGTAGAAATAATTAATCATAATAAACCTCTTGTATTTATGTTTTGATTAGATTAATTCTACAATGAATTAATAATGACTCATCATCTCTGAATTTCAATTAAATAGCAAACTGATCATCAGATTAGCAAGATCTTTTACCATAATACTACCATATGCTGAAAGTTTCAAAAAAGGCTATTCTCAATTACATATCTTGAAGCTAATAAAAATCTATTATAATACTAATTAGATCCTTGAATCATAATGCTTCGTATCCCACTACTCTGATATGAATAAGCTTTTTTTTTTGAATATTTATAAGAGATGATAGTTAATAAGAATAGAGACACAAAGTATGACTATTTGCACTTAGTCTAAGAATTGAATTTGATCATATAGGTGATCTTTTGTAATTATTTTTGAATTATAGATCTGTAAAGAAAGGCTAAAAAAATGTCATTAATACATATTTGCAGAAAATGATTATAATAAAGATCAATAGATCCCTTATACTTATCTTTGATTACAAAGATTAGTAATGAAATCAAGATTCTAATATTTTAGCTAAAAGGAAGATCTGATTAGTACAATCTTATAACCCAATACATGTGAAAAAATATTGTTAAGTAGAGGACTTAGTGAAAAAAAATGGATATAACTTTATTATTTTTTGCATTATCTTCATACTAAAAGTTATTACAAGAATAAAATGTAAATTTACGTGATAAAAATACTTAATACTAACTGTTATTATTATTAATATCTAAAAATATTTGCATTATGTAAATATTATCAGTGATAAATTTTCATAATTATCACTAAACTGCCTAATAAGTTGATCCACTTATAATTGTTCATCTAATCTACAGTAATCTTTTACCAATATTAATCTTTTTTGTACTATAATATTGAATAATTTCTATTTTGACATATCGCTAACTATATCTGCTATTTTAGTATCAACTGTTTCAGTTATATTTTTGAGGAATTTTGTTTTTTTTTTAAAAGGTGCAGGCAAGTCTATTTGATAGATAATATCCTTTCTTACCACTTGTAAAAATTTTGTTCTTCTTCAAGCACAAATTGTCTAATTATTACTAATCTGTTAAGATGATCATTGCATTTGTTAGATGAAGTTTATTTATTAAGAATAACTCTCCTATGGCTTGACTTCTTTAAAATCCTCAAATATTTTCTTAGTTTTAATCTAAACATAAGCTGTCTCACTTGGTCTGACAGATATATTAGTACCATCTGTTATAATAGTGTTTGCATTTTGCAAATATCATTAAAAGTATACTTGTTTATGAACATTTTTCACATGGAAATTTCTTAGTAGATTTAATACATTCTTAAACTATTTCTCAATGTCTTGCATCTATTGATTTTTTTTGTTTTATATTCCATCTGAATGGTTTGCATAATACAGGTTCAAGTAGTAGAAAATCTTTCACTGATAATTAGAATTGATAAATGATAAGTAATAATACTTGAAATAAAACAAAAGAAAGTATTTACTTTTGTAATCTTTATTCTAATATCATCTATAATTTTTTTTATAATTGTTTTAAAAAGCTTTGATACCAAAATTACATCAGATTTTTGCTAGAAGAATTCTTCATGCACTGCACTTTTTATAATCTCAGCTAAATTTTCTGTTGATTCTTCATATTTATACTTTAGCATCACTTATAAAATAGAAAGCTAAAATTGGTTAGTATTGTAAAATAATATATCAAATAGTTCATCAAATATAAACTTTTTCGCTACAATAATTTTTTATACTTCTAAGTTTATTGTAATAATTAATAGAGTATTATTAGCTCATTACTTACCATCTTCACCTTTAAAAGTTTTAATCAAATATGCAATTAACTTTGCTAATCCTAGAGGTAAACCAACTTACATAAGGTTTTTTTCAGTTAGAAGAAGAAATGCTTGACTAGTGACCTCTTGGTCCTTAATGATTTTAATATGTTTATCATTAATGTCTAGCTCTTTTTTCTTCTCTTATAAAAAATTTATAATATTGGTTCGCTTTTACTTTTTAATTTTCTCAACACTTGGAATAGTTGAAGTAACCTCTCTGTTTTTCGTAAATAGGAAAATGTTAGTAAACTCAACACCCTCTATAAACTATTTTATCAATAAAGTGAGTTGCTTTACAAAAAATATTTGTAATACATCCATTTTACCTGTAAACAGTTCCTTTGAAAAAGACAGTGCTATTTCCTCAGGCTTTTCCATACTCTTTGAAAATGTACCAATATTGATAATTTGAACATCCTCTTTAAAAGCTATTTTTTTATTAAGTGAGTAAGATATCTATAAATAATATATAAAATACATCTACTTACTTGTTAGAGATTTTTTTCTTTTTTCTTAATTTTAGTAACATTATTGGAAAAAATGTTATGAGTACAGCATCATTGATTAATGCTTTAATTTATCACATGTATCTGCTGATAAGCAGATATATTTTTGCTTGATAAAAAAGTAAAAGTAAAAGCAAAACTCATTTATTGTAATATTCAATATTTCTATTTCTACTTGTTTATTAAAAATGAAGTTGATTATCTGTCTATTTTATAGGCATATTTTAGTAAAGATTTAGCTAAAGTCATTGAACAATATATTGATAATGTAAAAAATGTATTAATAGTCATTAATAGCTACCTTCAAAAAGGTGAATTTATTATATTTAATCTCACTAGACCAGAAGATGATCTTCTTACAATTTGACTAAGGTTAATATACTATTGAACCTGCAGAAGGAATATAGGTGAAGCAAAAGCATAAGAAAATAAGTATCTAAACTAATAAGTAGAATCTAACTTCATAGATGCTAGTTCTTTTTTTTATCTCTCACATCTGTAACTTCAAATCCTCAATTTTGTCTCATAATTTCTTATTTGTATTAATTCACTTCTTATATTCCTTTTCTATATCTAACATAAATTTTTCAAAAGTTCATTTATTATAATCAATAATCCAACATTTGTTTTCTTTCAAATTATCATAGATAATTTTATCAGTTTAGACTCCATTATTTATAATGAATATATATGGTAATGCTAAGAATACATTATATTCTGATCAGTTTTGAGGATGTAATATTTTTTTTTAAACTATAATTCTGCGTTTCTTATTCAAAGAGTTTGCATAAATTATAGATGGTAACAATCAGTCATAGTTGATTACCGTTTGATCAATGGTCAGTCAAAGACCTTTGACTGACTGATTGGTTAACTAACTAATTTTAACTGACTGGTTGATCGACCAGTTAATAGTAATATAATTGAGCAGTTTTAGCTTAATAGAAAGTTTTAATTTAGCCAAATATTATAATTTTGATTCTTGCTTTAATAATACTAACATGGCTTTTTTAAACTACTTTTATTATTTTTATATATAGTAGCATAACATTATCACAGACTTTAATTTTTTTTCAAAATTTAAAATTTTAATTTATAGATAATTAAAATAAATTGTTAATTTTGTTAATTTTAATACAAAATGTTTTTATTATTTAAAACATATTTGTTCAGTCTTAAGTCAGTCAGTTAACCAGTTAGTCAACCAGTTAATCAGAAGCTTTTGACTGACCGATATCAGTCATAGTTATGATCAGCTATAACTGTGATCATTAGCATTCCTAGTATAAACTTTTAATGTATGCTTTAAAAAGGATTCAATTCATTTAGATTTCTCAGAAATAGATTTTAATAGGACAGGATCTTTAGAATAATATAATAATCTTTGGTAAGCTCCTTTAACAAGACTTTTGGAAGTCTATCAATAATATGTTTATAGTCAGAATGAAATATTTTATTAGATATAGTTTTGTGCAAAAAAGTTTTCACATAAGAAATTCATTTATAAACTATTAAAATAAATTTACGTGATAATATTGCAAAAGATCTGTTAGAAAATTCTGATCAAAAATGCACAAAATACCTATTTAATGATCAACAAAAATCACATGCACATTACTTTTCATAATACTAATCACTTTTGCTAGTATTAATATATGATCATCTTTTTCACAATACAGATAATAAATTTTTATTAATTTATTTTGCAATTACTTATCTTTTAATTTTACAACTTTAGCCTTAAGCTCAATATTTTCAGCTTTAATTTTATTGTTTTTGATCTCAAACTTACTAATGTATTGTTTTAATGAATCAGTCTCACTAGAATTAATTATTTCAAATTGCATGCTTATATAATGTAGTATTAGTATATTAATATTCAAAATAAAAAATCATATAATTTTTGGTGATTCAGTTTACTGAAATTTGCCAAAAAAATTTTTTTTTATCTAGTACACTTGCTTAATTAATAATATAATTTAATAAAATATATATATCAAATTTCTATTCTATAAATTTTAAAAGTTAAAACTGTTACTATTATTTCATTAGAATTATGCTTACTATCTCTAGAGTCATTTTATGAAATGCACATGCTACAGCTGTTCTTAATGTTAATAAAGTATAAATAAGTAAATATACAAAACTTAGTAAAATTATATACAATAGAATTGTTATCTGCTCTATTAAACAGTATTTATAAATGCCTGATTCTTTTCTCATAGTATAAAATTCTATAACATCACCTAGAAGTAAATAGCATAGTATATATACTTAATTTTATCACATTTTGCTGATCAATTTACTGATGATTTATTCATATTTAACAATATAAAAATGCTCTGATCAGAAATTTTACATAATAATATATGTTAAATTTTTACAAGTAACTGCATTTTAATATTATAAAATAATATATTAAATTTTATTAAAATATAATTATTATTGGGTAAGTTATACTATAAGTAAGATTTTGTCAAAATTAATATAATTATAATAATATGATTTATATTTGAAATATTCAAAAATTTGCTCAAAGCTAACTTTTGTGTTATTTAAAATTTTATTATAATACAGTTATATTATATTCTACATAACTTAAATATTAAATATTATAGTCAGCATAATTTAATCACACATATATGACTTTACTCAAATCTTAGAAATCTAAATTATTAATATTTATAATAACATATGATTTATATATTTAAAATGTTGGCTCAAAGCTAACTTTTGTATTATTTAAAATTTTATTATAATACTTTTATATTATATTTTACATAATCTAAAATATCAAACATTATGGTCAATATAGTTTGGCCATATATTTATAATTTTGTTTAAATCTTAGAAGTCTAAAAAAATTAATTTATTATGTAATTTACTTAATTATTTATTTTAGTTCTTAGCTAACTTATTTATAACGTCTAATTTTTGATTTACTATTTTAGAATCATATTTTATATGATTTAAAATATTGAATTTATTGATTTATAGAATTTGCCTGATCATATACTGTATTGCCTAAAGCTCTTAATTTAAGATTATTTGATTTTATATAATGTGACAATTTATTTATATATTATCGATAAATGATCAATAAGGTAATATAAGCAAGTTTGCTATGCTGAAGTAAATAGGGTAGAATATAAATAATTTATAAATATATAAAAAATAGAAGTAATTTATTTGTACCTGCGATGTTAATGATGAATATGGTTAGATATAAATAATTTATAAATATATAAAAAATAGATGATGAATATAGTTAGATTCTACCTATTTGATAGTTGATTAAATATCTTTTTAAGGTTTTTTATATTCTTCGTAGTATTAATAGAATTCTTAAAAAAATGTATTAATTTTTTGTGATCACAAATTCGCTTATCTTAACTGAAATTAGGTCTACTGGTCTCAAAATAAACAATTTTAAGTTCAGCATTTTTTTCTAATTAGGTTACTATATATAATTGGCTTTTTAGACAATTTTTTATGTAATACTAGCTAAACTTCCTTCTTTACCTCTAAATTTAAAAAATATTAATTAAAGCAAAGATTATAATAGTGATGTATTTTTTCAAGTTAAGCCTACCATATATTCTATGCTATCAATTTTCTTGACAAATTACTTATTAATATATTTAATAATAATATAAGTAGCTTACAAATGTACAATCTTTTATCTATTAATTTCCTTTCTTTATATATATTTAATATTTTAGTGATTTTTAAACTTTAATTCTATAATTATTTATCAATTAATAAGTAAAATAAAATCAGACAAAAACATGAAGTATATAAATGAATTTTAGTAAGTATCACTTACTGATAACTTACATTGATTTTAACATCTATTTTGTTAGATTCTCCATAATTAATATTACTTAAAATCTCATCTATATTAATTTTCGATTTCTCATTTTAGATAAATTTTTTACAAGTTTTCATTACATCATGATTATATGATAAGATTACTTTGCTAAATTAATTTTTCTAATATATGAGAAACTTTTTTAAATAAAGCATTAAACTTATCATAAGCTATAGTATACTTTTCTTATGTCTTAGAATTTATTACTATTTGTTTTTTTCTAAGTATACCTAAAAATTTTTGCTATCAGAAGTACTATTATTTCTCATCCCCTCCTAAATTCATTTTTTCAAAAATTCAAGTTTCTTATTGTAATCCCTATAAGCTTACTAAATAACTGTTACATAGAAATTTTTAAAGTTATAATTATAGTGAAATTTAGGAATCAAGAATCCCCAAATCACTTTATTGATCTTCTTAAACTTCTCAAAAAAATACATCATTATAGATTAAAGAATCTAACCTAGAATAGGTAAATCATATTTTTTATTTTACATATGATACATTCACTAAGCAATCATGCATGTAGATTATGTAATTATTCATTTTATAAAAAAAATAAATTATATTATAAATAGGTTATGAGATAAATGTTTATAATTAAAATATTTCTCAGAATCAATGTAAACTATTGTGATTTCTATTCCATTTCTCAATCTTAATGTGGTATTTTTTAGCTGATTAAGATAGTTTATAGATGATAATAAGTTATTTTGTTTTGTAAACAAAGATGAAATAAATATTTTGCTTATATTACTTTTGTAATTTGATGATTAATAAGAAATTAGTGAAATCATTTTTTTCTTGACAGGAGAAATACAAACTAGCTCAAAAGTTGAAGCACTTGATATAGTATTTTTTGCTACAGTTACTTTAGATTGTGTATAAATTTTATAGCTAGTTATTAAATTCGTATCATAATCATATGATACCAATGTTAACTTTTCCTTTTCTGAGTGTAAAGTAGGTTGGAAGAAAAGCTCCAGTCAGAGATGTTTAATTTTCACCTTTTCTTTTAATATGTATTATTTGTATTACCAAATTTCAAATTCCCTTCTATCAATAGATTAGAGAATTTCTTTATTCTTGCATGTTTATTTGAAATACTATTTTCAGAAATATATCTCTTCAAGTGGTTATCTTCATATATATGAGTGCTAAAAGAAGTATCAGGTATGAAAGCCAAGGAGTCACATATACTACAATATATATAATTGGTTGGATGAGCATGGACTTTATCACTATCACAAAACTTTCACACATTGAAAATATATTCATTCTTAAAAAGGATTTCTGAATTCTTTTTAAGTATTTTCCTAAGTAAATCACGAATATGAGAGCACCACATTTCTGGTATTTTGTGATCACGTTTTTTTGATAAAGGCCATATTGCATCAACTATTCTTCAAAGTTTACATCACTATAGCTTCAAATATCTTAAAATAGGCTCTACCATCTAAATCCATATTAGCATTTTGGTAGATTATAACAGATTATAACGATTTTATTGATTTTATCGATTTTAGCTGATTTAGCAATAGTATACTCTAATAAATCCAAATTCATTTTAATTCAATTATTCAAAGAACTTCGGGTGAAAAACAGATTTGATTCGGTTAAATTAGATCTGATCACTATAGACGGCTAAATTATAAAATTTGTATCACAGGTATCGTAACTTAAATCACGAGATGATCGGCTAATCAGATTTCGGATTTTTTCTTTAGCCGGGCTCGTCAAAAATGTGCAGAAGCGGGGATCAGCATCTGGTTAAATTTAACTCCCAAAACCTACATTTTTCTGATGTAAACATTCGGGGTAATCTAACCGTTTTGACAAATTACTTTCCAAGAACACACTTTAGAATAATACATGTTTGAAAATACACGTGAGAGAAATACCATTTTTTCTGATGGTAGAGTTCGTCAAAATCGCGCAGAAGAAACGGCGCAGTACACTGCAAATAAATACATGACCTAACTCACTTAAGTTTTTATTAATATTAGAAAAGAACCTTGATCATATGTGGGCATTGATATCCCGTGCGATATAATAAAATAATGAAGCAGCTTATTTCAATGCTAAAAATATTTTGCGATATAATTTTTCCTATTCCATTACAAGTAAAAAAAATGATTCAATCTTATTAATAATAAAATGTTTCGAAGTAAACTATTTGACATCAATGTAATAATTAATTATTGGGTGAATTTAGCATTAGCAGATTCATCGTTCGAGAGGCTGTTTAGCGTTCACATCCTGAAAAGTGAAGTTATAAAAATGGTTAAAAATGCTAACATAAATCAGCAAAAAGGTTTGCAGGTACAGTAGTATACAAAATAAGTAGCTTCGTTTATCCTCAGTTAAGCCAACGAGTCCAACAGAGACTGAGAAACCAAAATATAATCTCTCAGCCAATGTCGATTTAAACCTACCCGATGAGCAAACTGAATAGCTCACCGAATAAGCTGCGCCCCCACGCCGACTTTGGACGTGACTACGCGAGAACTTATTCCCCATACCACATTCCCATTTATATAAACATACCTGAGTTTTTGATTTCAAGTTCTGTAGATAAAAACAGTTAGCTTAGTTAGCTTACAATATGAATTTATTATACAAGAAAAGTTATCAAATACTTACGACATCAAACATCAAATTCGCAGATTGGATAAATTTACAAATTTGTACTTGTTTTTCTTCTGTTTCGATTGCTCTCCAGAGCTTTATTAGATATTCGTCTTCATTAAATGCTAATCTTAGAATCTTCCGCTTATCCCCCTTCTCTATCTCCTCAGTTTCCTCGAGAATATAAAGAACGAATTCTGTAATCTTTCCCAAATTTGTATCGTCAAGTTTCCTTTTTTGTGGTGGGTGAGAGTTTTCTTTCTCAACTAAATTAAGAAGCGGCTCAACGACCGTTCCTTGTTCGCTAGCAGTAAAATAGAATGCTTGCTTTACTGATGGAGAGACCTCATGAGTACGTTTGTTACCAAAATTGCCGTAATTGTTGATAGTCGCACTACTTGAATCTTGTTGCCCAACAACAGACGAATATAACCTAGTCTTCTTGAAAATCGCAACTGGCCTAGCTGACCTAGTCTTTTGAGAGGATGCCTCAAACCAATTAAATATTTTTGTATGAGCCGGATTTTGACGGAAGGCTTCATCATGATACAAATTATCATGTATCGAGTCGCGTAACGAAGATCGAGAAATATTTAACGGGCAGATGCTATGTAGTTTGTCTATGGTTGACTTTAAAGTATCTTTAGTGTTTTGTTCAATAACACCGGAGCGTAACCAAGTTGAAAGTCGTTTGCTTTTTTTAGCCATAAAGGAAGATTAAGATCAATAAGAGCATCAATAAGTAAATTGACTTTTAAACGCGACGCGTAAAGTTATAAAAGAAATTGATGTTACACATACGACTATGATCTTAGTCACGTGGAGAATTAGGTCCTAAAAAACAGCCCTAGCGTCGCCACCAAAAAATGGTAGCCGGATTTTATTTGTCGGGTCACATATACTTATTAGGGATGACATAAAATTGTGACAATTCAGAATACTTAGTAAATTGAAGAACGGCTGGAATGTGACGCGATATGACAAATTTGCTAACCCCCTTAAACTAATCCTAATTCTACCCTAACTCTAATCCTAATAACAAATACCCGACAAATTAAATCCGGCTACCATTTTTTGGTGGTGACGCTATGTAAGTCGGTCCTAAAATGCTATCCTAAACCATTTAATTCATCAGAATACCGAAATAATCTATCCCGCCCATATCTTACCAATATAAATTTGATTACAAAATCTCCGTTCCAAAATGGAACGCACATATGATTTAATTTTTCACTGGTTTCAAACATATATGTGAGAAGTGGAACGGAATTTTTGTTTATTTATATCACTCAGATCACATAAAGGATTAAGTTCTGCAAGCTGAAATATACACAGTTTAAGAGCAAGTATTAGTATATTAAATAATGATATATTTAGATACTGTTTATATTGCTTTGATTAGTTTGATCAATTTTTATTTTACTTGTGCAAGGCGAATAAAAAGGTTTACTAAGGCCTCACCTTTTTATATAATTTGCAATATACCTAAGAATTGATTTAATATGATCACATCACAAGAATCAAATCAATTCGCCTCCTTAAATTTATAATAAATGCTAACTATTAATAAGAGAACATCAGTTTAATCATTAACAGTTAACATTAATCTATATATGGGAATGTTTCTAGGAAAATCA
>CAJVPQ010000855.1:0-22580 GCA_910591825.1 Funneliformis caledonium
GTCGATAGTATGCCGCAGCGAATTCGGGCTGTAATTGAAGCAAATGGAGGCCCGACTAAGTACTAATTATTTAGTACTAAATTTGTAGCATATCGTACTTTAATAAATATATTAATAAATATTTTTTAATTAAACTTAAAAAATTTGTTTTATATTGAGCCAAAAAGCGTTCAGAGACTTTTGGCGGGGGTCTGTATGTAATACATGTATTAATTTTTTATTTTAGTACAATTTGTACACATAACTTTTAGTCTAAATTTTATACACTGAGCTTTAAGCCTTTTATAATAGAAAGATATAGTATATGTATGACACACCTATATTTTTAACTCTATTTATTAAAAAAATTGCATAAACCATTATTTGTTGTAGCTATAAAATACTTGTCTTTTAAATTTCAATTTTTAAGAATAGTATTTAAACAATTTTTAAAACTTTTAAATATATACAGATTAGAAAATAATTCTATACTAATAGCATTTTATATAATTACATTTTTAGCTTAATCATAAAATTATTATATTAATATAATATCATATTTATGAAAAATCAAAAGATTTATTATAAAATTAATACTTATTACATTAGATTTTAGCAATTCTTTAAGATTATCTTTTGTTTAATATAACTTTTATATATTATTTCTTTGTATTTTTTTCAATTAAAATACTAAATTCTGATTTAAATTTATAAAATATATCTCAAAGTATATTATTTTAAAGAATATTTAATAGTTGACAATTAAGAATAATAAATGTTATGAGTGACTATTCTAAAATAATTAACACTTCATAATAATATATTTCATTATAGTTCTAATATTACTATTTGTATTTATAAGTTCTCTGTATGTTCTTTATCAATTTTATACTTCTTTTAAAGATATACTTAAGTAATAATAGCTAAAATACTTTTTTCTACTTATAATACTTAATAATACTTTATTTTTACATACTTGATGAACATAATATAGCTATTTTTTTATTTTATCATATTTTATAATAAAATAATTTCAAATTATACTTAAATTTTCTTATTTATATTTTCATTTTTTAAAATGAAAATTAAATAAAAAAAATCAATAAGATAATAGATTGATAAATTGATTTACATATATCATAATTTACAAATTTTAATATAGAATTAATTTATATTATACATTTTAACATTTTAAAGTAAAGTTAACTAATTTAACTGATTTTTATATACTATATATAGACTAATTTAAATTAATAAACCAGTTTATAAATTCAGACTAATTTTTATATTATAAAGTGTTTATCACATTTTAAAAAATATTTTTTAAAACTAATTACTAAATAAAATAGTTAAAAACTGAAGTCTAAAAATTGGTCTTAAAGTACTAATTACATATTTATATCATATACAGTTCATAAATATAAATTATTATGTGATTTATTTATTAAACCATTTTTATTATAAATTTTAATCTATTATAACTAATATTAATAATAAATAATATATTAAATATATTTTAATATATATATATAATTTAATTTTATTTTATTAGAATTATATATATTTAATTTTACTATATATTTGATAAAATTTAAATTATATATAAATTGATCAAATTTAAATTAATATTTAAAATATTTAATAAAATTAAATTAATTATTATTAAATTATTTTTAAAATTTTATAAATATTTATTAATATTTAAAAATAAAATTATCTTTAAATTTTTAAAGATAATTTTTATTAATTATTTGATTATTAAAAGTTTGAAGTATTTATTATTAATATTAATAGTAAAATTTACTTTTAAAATTTAAATATATTTTTTACTAATTATTAATAATAAAAATTATTTTTGAAAGTTTTAATAATTATTATTAATTTTAATTTAATACACTATGAATTAATTTAGATTTATTCTAATTTAATTTAATATAATATTCAAATATATTTGATTTAATAAAATTATTTAATTAATCTGATTTAATTTAATCTAATTATTTATTTTTTTATTTTAATTGATTTAATTTAAATTATTTAATTTAATTTAAAAAATCCTATTATAGTCAATTTTTTATAAATACACTTCCCTTAGAACTAAGTATAAGAGTGTATTTAAAGAGAGTATGCATTTTATAGAATATTTATAAATCTATATAATTCTAATCTAAAATTAAAGTAATACAAAAAATTTATAAGTAAACTATATAAAAATTTTGTGTATTTATAGAAGGTGCATTTATAGAGAGTTAATTGTATATACTTATAATTTATAACTTATTAATAAAAATTAGATAAAAAAAGATAAGCTTATTATTTAGAATTAAAATTATTAAATAAAAAGTTTAATAATTATCTAAATAATAAAAAATAAAACTTAATAAGATTATATTAAAACATTACTTATATAAATTATAAAATTATATTAAATATTAGTAAAAAATTAATAAAACTAAAAAATTATATTTTATTAAATTTAATATAAATTTAAATAAATAATATACTTACAGTTAATTTTTGATATGTCAAATTGTTTATTTAAGTTGATTAAACTTTTATTATAAAAAAATTTATTATTATTATAATAAATTATTTAATATTTATAATAAATAATTTATTATAATTATAATATTATCTAATCAAACTAATTAGAATAGTCTAAATAATTATATGATAGTAAGTCAAAAAATAAATAATTTTTTTTAATCTTTTTTAGAATTGACCTTTTTTAAATCTTAGAAACTAATAATAAATTAATTTTCTTCTTAAAATAGATGAGTTTCTTTAAGAATGTTTATTAATATATATTTTTTTTTTTAATACTAATACTTTTTAAATATTGAGAATTAACTAATAAGTTGATTCTCTTTTACTTAAAATAATGAACCTTTTGAGAATATTACTAATATTTTTTTCTTTACTTTTTTAAGATTAACCCTTTATTAGATCTTTAAATAAATCGATAAATTAAATTTCTTCTTTTTAAAATAAATGAGTATTTTGAGAATATAGAAGATTTGCTATTAAAATTGAGTTAAAAATATATGATTCGTAATCTAATTTTAATAGCTTACTTCTCATATTTATTTTTTTTTCTTATTTAGAAATGGTTTTTTTTTAACCTTGAGAATTAATTAGTAAATTTATCTTTTTCTTGAGATAAATGAGAATATTATCTAATATTTTTTATTTTCTTTTTTAAGATTAGCTTTTTATTAGAATAACTTTTATCTTTTAAAATTTTCGTTATATTAAAAAAAATTTAGTATAAATAAATTTTTATAAAAAAATCATTTTATATTCTATGTTTATAAAATTTTCTTTATATATTATCATATAGTATTTAACTAGTAAAATTTAAGATAAAAAGATTTTTTTTAATATAAAAAAATTAGTATTATATCAAAAATTCGTTATATTATGAAATTTGTTATATTAAAATTTGTTATATTAAGAGTTGAATGTATATAGAAATATTTTTATTAAATATAAAGCTAATAGTTATATAAAATTAAAGAAAATTTATGATTATATATTTTATAATCTTTTTAAAATAACAATTACTTTACAGAAACTTGGTTTTTTTTAATATGCAGTAACTGCAAAGTGATTATATAATAAATATATAGTTACTACCTTACTTAATAGTAGCTTAATTGCAGTCTAATAGGTACTATGCAGTTATTGTATAGTAAGAAAACAAAGTTTCTGTAAAGTATTATATCACTTTATTTTTAATTTTTAATTATTATTAAATATAAATATTATTTTATATTATATTATTTAGATTATTTAAATTATATATAAAATTTTATAAGATTTATATATAGTTTCATTTTTTATAGATTAAAAACTTAAATTAAACTTTTTGAAAAATTATAAGTTTATTTAAATAAAATGATAAATAATTTATATTTAAATAATTAAATTTAATTTAATTTTACAATTTTCTTACAAATTTTTATTATTTATAATTACATTTTCTATTTTTTTTTTTTATTTAATTTTAGTATGTTTTATGATTTTTTTAGTATCAGCTTTCTTATTTTTTTGTATTTATATAAATTTTTTTTTTTTTTAGTAATTTATATTATACAAGATTTATAATTTTAATTAAATACTTTATAAGTATCCAAGGATTATAACTATTTTTTTAATTATTTTAGTTTATAGAGTCTTTATTTAGTTTTTAATTATCTATTTATTTTAATATTTTATTTATTTATTCTATTTGATATAGTATTTTTTTTTATTTTAATAATTTTAATATGAAATATAATATAAAAAGTTTCAAAATATTTGAAACATAATAAGTGTATATTTATTGCAAAATAATAATGATTAATAATTTATTTTAAAATATTTTAATAATGCAAACTAATGATAAATTTTTAATTTTATAAAAAAAAAAAAAAATTTTAACATATTTTTAAGATTATAGATCTCAAATAACCTGAATTTTTTATTTTAATTGTTTTTTTAGTAAATTTAAAAGAAAAATACTATCATGATAAAACACTTGATGAAAAAAAGAATTAGAGGAATATTTCGTATTGCATATGGTATTGATTTATCTAAAAGAAATGTTTATAACCATTCAGGAAGAGATGCTGATAATGAGAAAGTGTGAAGCAATGGCAATTTCAGATGCATAAATTTAATAAACAAGAAAAATCCTTAATACAGTTAACTGAACTTAATGTAATAATGACGAAGAAAAAGAAGTAACTTACATTCAATCATTCATAATGAAATTTTAAATACCGACTTAATTTACATTATGGTGGGTTTAGTTAGGCTTCACAATTAATGGATGGGAAAAATAAAAGATCATTGCAAGAAAGAAAAAGAAACAAGAAAAAAATATTATAAAGTGTGCTATTTATAATTAATATAATTAATTAATACTAGCATAATCATTAAAAAATCGGAAAGAATTCAGGATACCCGGATAAAATGTTTATTGCAAAAAAAAAAAGCATTGATACATGGAGATAAATATGTCAAGCAATAAATTCAAGTTCGCTATCATAAAATATATAATATTGGTGAATTCCTCTGCAGTAATGGACCGGAAAACGTGTCTTGTTGCAAATATTAGATTAACTCGGGAAAGTTAGAAGAAAAATGAATATCTACTTACGCATTAGCGATGACTTTTCGATCGTCTGCTAAAACTGGTTGAATAATTGACATTTTCGTTAAAAAGAATATATTTTTGGAAACGAATGACAGACTATTCAACGATTATCGAAATCTATGGTGGAATTTAAAGTAAGGAAATCCACGTAAGTTTCTTTCCTGATTTAATTTTCTTTTATTCTCTGTTTATATCTATATCTCCTTCCATACGAATTTGCTGGATCGATAGATAGTTGATCCCTTGAGAAATACAATTTCTAAAGCATTAGTTGATTAACTATTTTTTGATCTTCCGTTGGGTTGAACTTTTCAATTCAAAGCCGGAGATTTCATATCAAACCTTTTTATTTTCAGGAATGCCCCTTTGTCAGCATATTCGGAATCAATTGGCTAATCCCTAATCGTGCTCATGACGCTATATTAAAATATTGACATTTACTAAAAAGTTTGACCATTGCAGATAAAGTTGCGAGGCATACGAACCCTGCCAGCTAGAACCACAATCCTGTTTCTGTTAAGATTGGATCCCATGTCTCGTGACTCCCAAATATGGGAACCATGAAGTAAAGTCGAGAGAGATTTACCGTGATTTATATATATATTTATTTATTTATTTATATGATGTTTTGTTTAGATGAATAAGCACTACAAAACGAAATTTCTGATATTTCGTTTTTGGTAATAATTAATTAATCATCAAACAAATAACGTATCATAAAAAAAAATTTTTTTTTTAATAAAAAGCTTAATTTTGATATTTTTATTAATTTGGTATATTTAATGATGAATAATGTTGAATGAAAAACAAAGCCATCAAATAATTAAACATTTAATCTTTGAAATTATTAGCGAAAATTATGGTCATGTGTCAAAAACAAATTAAATTACCTCCAATAACATAATTTACAAAAGGGATATCCAGACTTTCAGCGTAAAACGTTGTCACATTTGCAAGGTTCTAGCTCTTTGACAATGATGTTTTACTGTAAAAAAAAATTATCCCGGTTTCGTAAATTTAAATTTTTTTGAAAAATTATTCGCGTCATTTGATAAATAAATGATATCATTATATTTTAAGTTTCCAATAAACAAATAGTTTGACAAAAAAGTAAGTTTCAATGTAAAATAAATTTGATGTTCAATTTACACACGGAAAACCGGATCTTCGATTGGGAAACGGGTTATCTTTGACAATCGGATTTCGCTAGTGAACCCGGTTTATCGACTAAATAACAGGTTATATTGAAAATCCTGTCACAGATCAGTCAAAATTCTACGATTCCGAATTTCGTTAAGCCATAACGAAAAAAATAAATCATACCTGTAATTAAAATCTACTTTCGAAAGTAGAATTCGAACCTCGCGCTTGCTAATCGGAAGAATTGAACGTAACAGATATATATATATAAATATATATTGTCTGTCTGAAAAGTCTGAAGCGTTGTATTAAAGAATTTTACAAACCGATAAACGTTTCACGTTGCAATTCTATAAAGTAAAAGAGTTTCCAACAAAAAATTCATGTCAAAAGGAAAAATGATGATAATAATAAAAATAAAATACGTATTAAACTTGGTATTATAATTTACATGTCTTTTTTCCTCCTTTAATTTTTAAACCATGTAATATACCGATCGGGCGATCCCAGAGACAATTGGCCAAGAAGATCTTTAGGAATGCAAGAAAGAAAAAAGAAAAAAGATGTTTGCAGAAACTGTCAAATCTATTTTTAGTCAAAGTCAAAGAAACATTCACAACACAATACCCAAATTACATAGTTATTGTCATCCCGACAAAGAAGGGATTCGTATCAACGCGTATATCATTCGAAATTCGATGTGCGAAATGTGCGGATGCACATGATTTTTATCTTCCCGCACATCTTTAAAAATTTGTGCACATTTCACAGATTCCTCACATGATTTTTAAAGGTCCCGCATGATGCAAATTTTGAACAATAGTATTGTGATGAATAGCTTTAGGTCACATAAAAAAAAACAATTGGTGTGAAAAATGGTTCTTTTAAGAGAAGAATGAGAGCAAAAATAAATCACACGTGAGAAAAGGTGGTGCAGGAAAAAGCAAAGAAAGAACAACGTGAAAGCCTTTGCGTGCATTACTTATTGTTAATGATTGAAAGACAACACTCGATATTTTACGTAATTATACAGTATCATCAAAGCGCTCGGATCAGTTGTAACTTAAATCAATTAATGAGATTAAAATTTCTTTGTAAATATGAAAACAATAATTTTTTATTGTTCGCGTGTTATTAATTTCATGACAAAAAGAAATAAACGTTATCTGTGCAATCTCCATCAAATTTTTTTTTTTTTTTTGAAATAATTAAATGCACATCTTATTAAAACCTGTTTTTGTTTTGGGAATCAATTTTCTTTGTTTATAAATAAAAACACTACGACTATGTAAAACCTCCTTTTCGGTTTATTTACAAGAAGAAACAAGTTTTTTAGAGTTTATTTTCTGTCTGTAAAAAATTTTTTAATTTTAAATTTTTTTTTTTTTTTTTTTTTACCATTATTATTTTAATTTTACCAGTTTTATTCATAATTTAAACATAAGTGAAAAAGACCTGATTATTTTTAGTATAAACTATTTCGTAAATGTAAATAAATCCCATGTACAACATGTAAAAAATGTAAAAAGCTTTACACAATGAAATCTTAAAAATTTAAAATGATTAAAAAAAAGGTATGATTGTGAGAAGATTTAATTTCTTTGATATCTAGATCCGGGAAAAATTGGGATTGGGTTTAGATTTTGTTTTTCCATCATTAATGTAATCTCATGAAAAATTAGTTTCTTTTTTTTTTTCTTTTCATGACATTTTTTATCAACAGAAAATTCAGGATGACAAATCTCTCACCATATATTCTTGCTTTCATTCCTTTTTTTTTTTTTTTTTTTCGAACCATAAAGGGGCTTTGAATTTCCTTCTATCAATGTCCAAAAACTTTTAAAAACCAATTTAATCCAAAACTTGTTAATAAAAAAAAAAAAATGTTCATTTCATTCAACCATTGAAACGCCTTCCCAATCAAATATTTGAAGATTACACAATGGAATTCCATATTAGAAAAATGGCTCTAAAAGGGGGTTCTAATAATATTTTTTTTTAATTCTAACCGCATCTAAATTTCAATACTAACCACTCTAAATTTTAATACTAACCACTCTAAATCAAGAATAAATTATATAAATTAATGGTTGATCCGATCGTCCGCTGCCATTAATATAGTTCCTATCTTTTTTTTCTCAAACCTTCTAACCTAATTTTTCTCACACTTATTTAATTAGATGATTTGCGATATTGAAATTCTTTTCGTAACCTAACGATTTATGTAAATTTTAAATGTAAAATTCAACGATTTACTATCTACGTGATACTACATATACCTAAAATAATATGTATTTAATTCAGATAAAACATCAAAATAAAAAAAACCTACCTACCAATTTAATTAGTACGTAATTCTTTTTCACACGGATGGGTAATTTTACGTTTAGGATAGATGGATTGTTTTATGACGAAATTTTACCATCTTTTTCCAAATTTTTTTTTTCCTGTTCCGGACCCTCTTTTCCCATAACGAAAAAAAATTTCACACAATTGCATTCCATCCTCATTGATACTGCAAAAAAAAAAAATAATATTGATGTATAAATATACATTTCAGGGAAAAATATTTAATATGCATTAATAACAGGTGAATAAAAATTAAATCTGGTTTAGCATGAAATGTAGGAAGAGTTTGAAATTTTTGTTAACAATAGAAAACCAAAAAAAAAAAAATAAACATGACTTGATGACAATGAAATTTGGTTGTCGAATTGAACTAAAAAAACCACACAATTGCACCCTACACAATAGACCTCACTTCCCACTTCCCTTGTAAAGTTCATCTCTCCATTAAATGAAAAAAAAATAAAAAACAAACATAAACAATGATTTACTGCGAGTTTGTAATTAATGCAAGGGTTCCCTAGGGTCTTGTCTTTTAGAGTTGATATTGTTCATCTTTCTTTAATTATCACAATTATTGTTTACGGCTGGTTTTCAAAACAATGTGATAGATTCAAATGACAAATTGTTTAGACTGTAATGATTTGCTCCATACACATACATTTGAGTAATACAAAAAACATATGTCGTGTCCCTGTCGTTGTGACTTGATTTCCCTATGCAAGAACGTTTTATATGGACATATTGTGAGGAGATTTGGGCAAATTTCCACGGAGACGTGCATTGCCGATTCTTGCCACCTTTTTTATTCTTTGCACCTTTTTATCCGAATCAAAAAAGCAAGTTTACCCCACAAAGGGTCATAAAAAAAATAAATGATTAAGAGTCATTATTTTTACAGTCAGGGTAGTTTTTAACCCTGTTCGGATTCCGATTTTTCCTTGAAACGGCAAGGTGCCTGATGCAATGCAAAAATATTATTTCTCATCATACATGAACATTTTGGTCAATTATCCGCAGCGATCAGCTTTTGAATTACATTTCCTAATAGCAATAAATTATTCATGATTTGGTTGGGTAATACATTGCAAAAATTTAAAGGATTTGTTGTTAATCATCATATGAAAATTGAGAGTAATGGCTTATGAAAATAAGTTGAAAATGGATGAAAAGCAAGCTAACTCGATTTATAGTTATTATAATAAATATAATAAAAAAAAAACTGGTCAATTGTATGAGGGATAATAACACCAATTGGTCTCCGTTAATTAAACGCGCGTAAATCTCTCCCCTCTCCCCCCTTTTTTAAGGGATCAGATAACAATTTGGTAAAGGTTAAAACGTTTATTATTATTATTTTTTTTTTTGAAGGTACGACCGCTCAAATAGATGTAGATAGATTTTTAACGGAAAGATATCATATGAATTTAATTGAAATTTGTAATTAAGGCAGTTAGGCAATTCGGGACGGAAATAAATTTCCACAACCAAATATATCGTAGACGATGTACGTAATGACTATATCGTAATGCGTGATGTTCTCGAAAGTTTTTATTTTCCTGAAACCAAATTTTTTGTAAAAGATGTGTGGGTAAGATTCGTAAAAGGCGGTAAAAAAAAAAAAAATGTAAATAATGACCTAATAAGAAAAAAATTTAGCTGCTTGTGATACAAACAGAAATTATCAAACAATCCTGCACCCTTTCTTTTTATTTTCCCTCATGATTTTTTGGTGATTAAATTTTATTTTTAATTATTTTATTTCTGAAAATACATCTAAGCTAGTTCAAGTTTCAAACTAATAGTGACACAGTATAAAAATACGACTTGACTTCCTATCCGCAGGAAACCAAAGGTATTGTAAAAACTTTTAAAAAAAAAAGAATCAGGAAAGACGAGATGCAAATGAACTTGCGAGAGTATGATTATCATAAGGTTTTGAATCGATTGTTGGTTAGTTTTGTCACCTCTTTTTTTTTTTCCATTTCGAGTAAAACACCATTGTAACAAAAAGAACCAAAGACAGGTTCCCTTGATATCATTTTAATGTGATCGAATATATTTTCAAAAAATTTACTTTTTAAGATTGAATTCAAACAATTATTTATGCAATGGTTCTCTTATCAGAGTCATCTTTTATCAATGGGTGGTGATATTTAAGTCTTAAAAGTAAAAAAAGGTATTCTCAGAATTCTCCGGTTCTATCCCACATATAATACTTGTACATGATAATGCTGAGCCATTTGATTGTCGCACGAAATGGCGTTACTTTAAATGTTTATTGAAAAAAAAATAATAAAAAATAATTATGTTGTTAGAGTATATTCAAGTATAAAATACAATATAATAAATAATGAAAAAAGTGAACCTCTCTTACATATATAAAGAATCAGGGACGAGGAGAGTTTTTTTTAAAAAAAAAAAAAAAATCCAAAAATCCAAAAAAATAAAAATTCAATACTTAAAATAATTTGAAAAACCTACTCTCTAAAAAAAAAAAAAAAAAATACTCTTTTTTTAAAAAAAAAAAAAAATATTTTTCTTTCTATTCTCAAATAATAAAAAAAACAAAACCTTTTAAAAATTCACAAAAATGGCACCTACAGCATTAACAGCACCAAAACCTACAAAAACAATCAAGATTAACTTGGTAAGGAATAATCAAGTCGTTGACGTTGTAAGGCAACTATCACCTGACCCGACCTATAAACCCGAAGACATCGTACAAGTTTCTTTTTCCATGTCACCAAAGGCCACCATAGAAATTGCTTCCATCGTAGCAATAATCCAATACTATTGCAATATAGTCATGTCGAATGTGATTCACGACGTTGTATTCGACTTTTGTCGCATTAAACTTCCCTTCACTTGGCCTAATAAGACCATTCGCGATATTCTCTTTTTGAAACCCAATGATTCAGTAGCGATTGAATTGGTTAGTAAGGACTGTCGCTTAACAGTTTTCAAAAAGAATGACCATAAACGTCGAGACGACTGGTATGACCACGTCAAGAACTGGAGGAAGGATTTGCCACAACGTTTCCATTTAATGTTGAACGAATTGGTTGAGAACGTTTCAGCTCATGCTCAACTTGAAGACTCGAGGTTCGTCTTTACCGCTGGTTTGTTATTCAACGCCAAAAAGGTTAGAACTTTTTTTCTTTCGCAATTCGAGCGTCACGTGTTGACTATCCAATTTCACTTAATTCTTGCCGGAATTAAATGCAATGCGGGCCACATAATTTAACGTCCTTTCCTTTCCTTTCCCTTCCTTTCCTCCCCTCTCAGCAACTCTTTTATTGCATCGCAGATTGTGGTGTTGGTCTAAAAGGCTCACTTAAACAAGCGATCGTTTCTGAAGCAAAACAAGCTTCCGCTCGTGCCTGCGCATTAAATTTGACTCGCCCTCAATTCACATCAAAAGGTATCGACCGAGGTCATCAAGGAGTTGGACTTTTCATCACTTCAGAATTATCACAAATGAACAAAGGTTATCTCGAAATCCTCTCTGGAACTCAAGAATACGTACAAAACGGTAAGATATCGATCTAGTTTCCCCCTTTCCTTTTCCATATTTTGATGCTAAAAGATCAAAATTTTCTTTTTCTTGTTGTACATAGATAATACAGTCGTGCGTGTACGTGGTGTTGCCGAATGGAGAGGTACGATGGTTCACGGCGCCATCAACACCGACAAAGATTTTAATTACCGTCAAGCGATGAAATTATTTGCCGACCCTTCCAAGCTCTGCAAAGACCGTTTCCTTGTCGCCAATCTTCACTTGAACGTTTATGGTCAACAATCCTTAAGAACAAGGGAACTTTGTGAGGAAATCATTCGCGATCTTGAACTTGCTGTTGAACGTTCACCAAAAATCATTTTAGATTTCACTGGAATTGTTGAAATCAGTCAAGCATTCCGAGGCTTCTTAAAACAATTTGTCGTTAATAACTCGAAAATAAAAATCATGATCATGGTACCTCCGACCGCAGATGAAGATTTAAGAGAAGATTTACAAGAGTTGATCGAACTTGCTGCTCAAAATTTAATTGACGAATAAATAATTTTTTTTATCAAAAATTTTTTCCTTCACTGTACACATTTGCAAAAAAAATAGACTTGTTAAAATTCATTAATATTTTTTAAAAAAAAAAAGTGTCGATGGGGTACAGCGAACGCCTTTAATTTTTTTTTCCTTAGAGATGGCGGGCAGGAGAGTTTGGAGGAAAGATTGCGGGGTTGCGGGGTTTAAAAAAAAAAAAAATTTATCTTTTTTAGAGTTATTAATTTTTTATTTGCATTCAAAAAAAAAAAAAAAAAATTTTTTTTTTTTTTTTTTTCCAAAAATCCCATATTATCTAGATTTTTTCATATCATCAAAAAAAATTATTTTATTATTATTATTATTATTATTATTATTATACATACATATATATATTAAATTATTTTCCTTTACACACATTCAAAAAAAAAAAAATTTCTTTTAACCACATTATAAAATTTTTTCTTTTTTTTTTTTTTTTTGTATTAAAGAAAATTTTATAGAATTTAAAAAAAAAAGTTATTTTTAATTGTGAATAAAAAAAAATATCTCGATATATATATTTTATTTTAACGTGATAAATAAAAAAAATATGTAATGCAACGTCTAAAAGATATTTCAGCCAGCATTAAGAATTCAATAAATAGTCTTGTAAATTTTAATATTAATCACATGATTTTTAGGAAGAACTGCACAAAGCTTTTCTTCTTATTATTGAGCGTAAGGTTATTGAATTCCATCGCAGCTTTTGCATCGGTAGCGTTCCGGAAGTAAAAATATGCATGTTGGAGGTACTTGTAGTTAGAGCGGGCCCTAGGTACAATCCATGTTGAAGCGTCGTTACGACCTTTAAGCTTGACAAGAATCGCGTCGAATTATTTATAATTATTTTAAACTATTTCATTCCCAAAATCAAACTTCTTAAAAAAAACGATTATATCAAATAAATCAACTTTAATACAAACTTAAATAAAAAAAAAATAAAAAAAAAATCGTGCTATATTTATGATATACGACCAGAGTATATATATATAAATTTTTTTTTCTTTTTGTTTGTTGATGGAAATAATTACAGAGTATATATATATATATTTCCAGAAAAAATATAAAGTCAATAAAAATTTTCTGATAAAATAATAATAACAATAAAAGATATACAGAGAAAAAAAATAAAATAAAATAAAAAGAAAATATGTATATATGTTATGTATATGTATATATAAGAATTCGGTATATAATATATTCCTAGTATAATAATATAATAATGATATGTAATGATTTATATATATATAAAAACAGAGTAAAATAAACTACAAAATAAAAATTTTTTTTTTAAAAAAAAAGCCAATGCAAATATATATAGATATATAGAATAATAGTAATAATAATAATAGTAGTAGTAGTAGTAATATATAGTATAGAATGTGTTTCTTTAAACACTAATAATCTTAATAATAAACCCACCCATAAAAGCACAAACTAGTTTGCGCAAGTCCAATAAAATATCCATTCTTTAAATTATTATGTAAGCGAATTCTCTTCATTCTAAAAACTTCTTGTCACCTAATCAAACGAATAGTGAAAAAATATTAATTATACCTCTACTAATCAAAACATTTAATAATCAATCAAATCCTTTTGGGAAAAAAAAACAATCAAAGACAACAACAATAATCTGACGATTATTCCTTTCTAATTTTCACGCGGCTTATTCGTTCCATTGACATTATTGATGTTGGAGTTTGCATTTCCGCTTCCATTGGTTGTCATTCGAGGGACCGAGATCGACGTTGACAGACCAGAAGAATCTGAAGCCGTACCCGAATTTGAACCTGTAGTCGATGAAGAATGGCAAGAATCAGAAGATGATGATCTAGATGCATTGCCGTGTCCATGACTCAGGTGTTGGTTATTTTGTTGATGGTTATGATAATTATGATGACTATGATTTTGATGATGCTGACCGTGGTGATTATTGTTATGAGTATAAAGCCCATTGCTAACCACCACCCAACTACTTCTCCTAGAGAGCTCAGTAGTTGGAGTACCGTGAGGGGTCGTTGATACCCCATTCGTATGAATATGACTGTGCACATGACCGTTCACCATCGAACTCTGTTTTCCTGACGATGATGATATTGGCACCGTGGAAATTGATAGTGACGATGACCCATTGCCCATTGCTAAATTGGAACTTGGATTTCTCGATTCGGAATGTACCCCATTTGAACTTCCATTATTACTACTTGATAAACTACTTCCACTCCAAGCAGGAACAGAACCACGTCGAGATAAACCAGGACCCAAATTTTCAGGAGGAATTGTTGACACGGGAGAAGGTATGCCACCGCCAAACACATTTAAATGACGGGGAAGTGGCGGAAGGGCAAGGGAAGCCCTACGGGCATAACCTAAAGCGGCGGCGGCGGCCGTATGAGCAACATTACTGATGGTGGCGGCATTAAAAGTCATTGACGGAAGTGAAGGAGGCAGTGTAGTCACAGGAGTTGCGGGTAAAGACTGTGTTGATGGAGCTTGGTAAGCAGAATAGTGATATGAAGGAGGAGGAGGAGGAGGATATTGAAAAGGATTTGAAGGAGAATCATGAGACATACGACGCATTAGGTTTGTTATATTATGTGTGGGAGATGGGGTTGGTAAGGTATTATTATTATTAGGCGACGGTTGTGAACCATTTCTATTACCATTTATCGACTTTGAGGTTGTTATGGCTAACGCAGATGTCGGACCAGATGGATATGGTGGGGGTGCTGCAGCTCGATAAGCATGATCCTCCGGATTTATTGGTTTTGGTGATGAATGTCTTGGATGATGGTATTGCTGTAAATCATCTGACAAGTCACCGCTTCTTGCACGATTAAGTAATGAACCGCTACTGTTTGCACGCTTTATCGTGGAACCTAAACTCATTGACCTATGATGTTGTGATTGATGATGTGGATGTGGATATGGTTGTTTTAAATGATGGTAAACAGGATGGGCATTAAACACATTCGTTGAAGCAAATGGAGCGTGCATAGGCGAATTGTTGATAGAATTTGGGTGATTTCCATTTGGCGCTGAAACTATTGAAGGTGATGAACCAGGTAATGGAGGAGGTGGAGTTTTTGATAAATGTGTTGAATATTGTTGTGGAGATGACGTTAATGAAGTTTGATATGTTGAGGTAATGTTCAATGATTTTGTCGAAGAGAAACTACTATCTCGACGATGCGAACGAATAATATTATGATGATTATTTTCTACTTGATCTTCTTCTTTCATTGCCTTTGGTCCACCACCCTTGCTTGTTGTATCATCAGTAGAGGGGAATTTACGTGTCCTTTTACTTAAACTCTTTTCAAGGTTATGACCCGAATCCCACCTGGGAAATCGATTATCATATACGTTCCCACCTTGTCTCATTTCTTCTGATACCCAATGTTTGAGTAATTGATCACCGTATCTCTGCAATTCTTCCACTGTTATTGCTAAGCGAAAGTCGTTCAATATAAGAAATTCTAACTCCAGTTGATTTAATTCCGCTACTGGCAATCCTCCCACCTATTTAATTGGGTAAAAAAAAAAAGAAAGGAAAGGAAAGGAAAAGTAATAGACATCCAAAAAAGGAATCCGGAACAAAAAAAAAAAAATTATTTTATTAATCCAACTATTTCTCTGAAATAATTTCAAAACATAAAAATAAATACAAAAACAGACTAGAAACAATTAGTATTTTTTGAATAAAAAAAATAAAAATAAAATAAAGCAAACAATTTTAACATATATATACACATATATACACCTATATATATATATATAAATCTATAAAACATTTAAAAAAAAAAAAATCAATTAAATACTCTTAATTCAAATGAATTCCATTAATTGATTTTTTTTTTAAAAAAAAAAATTTTTTAGATACCAAAATTCCAACTAATTGTCGTCGAACCGTATATTAAAAATAAAAGATTAAAAAAAAAAAAAATAATAAAGGATTTCTCAAATTGGCCCAAATTTCAAAGAAGAATTTGAATTGAATTGAAGGATAAATCTTTGTTTATATTTCACATTAGCCCATATCCTTGATTTATCTAGCAATTCTGTTTTTTATAAAAATTAATAGGGGAAGAAAAAAAAAAATCTTTTTTTTTTCACCCACATATTTCATTGCTACAAAAAAATTCATATTGCATCCTTGAAATTTTTTTTTTTTATAAAGGAAAAAATGTTCCGTAATAAACCTGCTTATCATACCTTTGCATATCTTGAATTTGTGAAAAATACGTCGGAAAAAAATTTGGATGACACCATGATGCCAGCAATTATCAGACGATGAATGTTAAAAGAATCTATAGAGAAAGGTTTTCCAGTTGTTGCTATTGCATTCTTTGACATACGATCAAAATAAACCAGTAATGATAGGAAACATTCATTTGTTGTAGGACAATATTTCAGTATCCTTGAAAGATAAGAATGAATATCTATTGAAGGAACTGAACGAGCATGAAAACGCGTGAAGGATGGTGTAGCAGCAACCGAAACGGTAGGAGGAGGAGTCTCGACGTGATTTATACTGTGAGACTTTAATTGGTCGTTAGCATTAGTAATCTTTTCCAGAAGTGAAGCAAGCATCTTCAGAGTGTCCGTCACGGGAAAATTTGCTAAATCCAGTGTGTGCATCATGAATGCAGTTGCTTTTGTTTTATTCTCTCTTAAGGAAACCAGGGCGTCAGCCTTTGTGATTATAGATTAATAATATTTAACACCAAGAAATAAATAAAAAGAGATGTAATGCAAAGTTTAATATATAAGTATATATTAGAAAAAAAATTTTTTTTTTTTTTTTTGAATACAAAGTCAAAAAGAACTATTAGGTGAGAAAAGCAAATCTGAACTAAAGGTTTTATTGTATCTGGAGGATAAAGTGGTACAAGGGAGAGCAAAGGAAGCGAAAAAACTAGCAATCACAGCCAACCAACCAGCATACACAATGAACAGGAGTCGATGACATGAACACCGACTTTTACCAAGTATGTAAAAAAAGCAGTATTAAAACAAGGTTTATTATGAAGGTAGTACGATGGAACCTTTTTTGAAGGACGCCACACATGATTAGAATTAAAATGTTATGTGAAGGACATACCGATAGCTCGGTTACACGAGATTATGACCATATTTTTTTTTGGTAGAAGGTTTTTTGGAATCGCTAATCAATCAATATACGAATTCCCCAAATCAAAAAGGTAATTATGTAATTAAAGCAAAAGAAATACTCTTCGATAATATCATGGTTGCATCTCTATCAGATTTACCCTAGATATTATATATTTATCCTTGTGTTTATGAATTAAAAAAATAAACAAATATTTAATTACCTAAATTTCGAACATAATTTCTACGACGACCTTCTAGGTTACCAGCTTGGTTGTACATCTCCACGATTTTTACTTTATATTTTTTTATGTATTCTTTTTGTGGAGTTCGCTCCTTATTTGTTATGATCCTTCTGCTCAATCCTTCCAAACGATTTTCGGAAATTCTTTTTAACTTTGTTAATCTCGTGTAAATGATGAACAATATCATATCACGAGACTATATTGAATAAGAAACATGAGACAAAAATCACGCAAATCTTTTCGCCAAAATTGAATACAGATAAAGCACTTGACAAAAAAGAAATATGCACAAGATCTAATTTGGTTTAAATGAAAAGTTGTGTAAATATTTTGTGGAAAAAAAAAAAAATTTTTTTTCACAAAAAAAAAAAAAAAGATTAATATACTTAATTAAATTCTATTACGTTAGATTTGGGTTTTTATAAATTTTTGGAACAAACTTCTTCCCGGAATCTATAACGATCACGTGCAAACAAACACTGGACAACTCATTGGCTCAGAATAAGAAAGAATTTTGCGCATAATTTTTTCACAGTTTGCCAAAAACAGTATTTTTGTTTACAAAACCATCAAAAAGGTTTCAAAAATGCAAAACGTGTCAATTTGTGATAACAAATGAGCATATTACCCTTGTTGACCAACAAAATTAACTTGTTTCAGCAATAAATTAATAAGCGGCATTATTTAATTTCATTGATTTGTGCTTATAAATAAATGGGGATGTTTCAAAAAAATAATAATAATAATAAAATTTATTTCATCCTTGATTCTACCCTTTCACATATTAAAAACTTCATCTTTTTTTTTCTTTCCCCGCATAAAATGACGTTCAAGAAGAAGGTTGTCAAGGAAATCCCCGGATTTGAATATATTCATTCGGACATTGTTTTAATACCAGGTTTTCGAGGTTCAAAGTTAGTAAATGACAAAACCAAAAAAACGGGATGGATATCGTTATGTACACCATTTTTGCCTCACAGTAAAGAATCAATAGATTTACCGTTAAATATAACTAAACATGAACAGGATAGGTTGGTTCCGGATGGAATCATACAAAAAATTGCATGGTTGAAATTTTATGAGAATTTGGTTAATTATCTGGATGATTTATCTAAATCTCGTGAAATAAAATTGAAAAAAGAAGCAAAGAAATTAAATAATAAACGAAAACAAGAATCTTCCTCAACTTTACGAGAAGATGGGCAGGAAATTTCTTCTTCTCCTTCTTCTTCTTCTACTTCTTTAAATTCTTCTAGTACAACTTCCTCAACTAGCATTAATGGTACAATTATTCATCAACCATTTAAGTTACATAAATTTTCATACGATTGGAGACGTACGAACGAATCTTCTACTGAGATCTTTATTAAGTTCCTTCAAGATATTTACAACAATAATGGAAATAAAAAAATTTATATTATCGCTCACTCAAATGGTGGTTTAATAAGTCTTTCAACATTACATCAACATCCTCATTTAATCGGTGGTATAATATTTGCGGGTACTCCTTTTGGTGGAGCTCCTGGTATATTTGGTAATTTAAGGCATGGAATTCCAATATTATTTAACAAAAAATTTCAGGATGATGCTGCGCATTTTGCTTTACGTACCGTATTTTCATTGATGCCACCTAAATTAGACGCATTTAAAGATCAAGATGATTCAACAAAATATGCCAATATTGATTATTTTGATGTCGAAGAATGGAAAAATAGCGATTGGTCATTAGCCATTAATGAGGATAATCCAAGGTATAATGAATTGGGTACCAGGCAAGAACGTATCGATTATCTTCAAAGAACTTTAGAAGCCGCGAAAAGATTTCATAAGACTTTAGAAAAACCTTCTGAAAATTTTGAATATCCTCCATTATGTACTTTAGTTAGTAATATTCATCTTACTAATGGTGGTTATCCGATGGGTAAATTAGATGATGGTAGACATTCTATTCTTTATGATAAAGCTATCGCTGCTGATGGTGATAGTGCTGTTCCTATTGAAAGAACCAAATTACCTGAGGGGATACCTTTTGAAGTTGTTCACACCGATAATTCTCATGGTTCCTTATTAGAAGATTTAGAGGCCGTTGGAAAAGCTTTACAAACAATTTTTAATAAACATTGAAAAACATTTTTTTTTAAATAATTAATAAATAGAATAATTTAATAAATTGAACTTTAGGTTTCACCCACTTTTCTCTAAAAAGACAAATGACCTACTATATTTCAAATGTATTTTATTGTCAAGTATTGTATTACGATTGATTAAATAATTTATAAGTATAATTGATCAACTAATTTGAACTCGTTACCTAATAATTAACTACATAATTTTTTCAAAAGAATCCAATTTGGTCAGCAAATCCTTGACGTTAAACGGTATGTCAAACCGTTTTAGAAATCATTTATCTTATCAAATATAATTAGTTATGAAACCCATATTTAAAATTTCTTAGATATGATACTTATTTTTAGTTGGATATTCTAATTATATCCGGCGGTCAATTCGGTGTCATGTGATAATTACTAACTTAACCTAACAGAGTAAGTGACAGATAACAAGTTTCAAAAATAATAGAAGGTAACTAAATCAAGTAAACACCGGAAACCATCTATAATTTATTTGATTTAATTAAATTAATTAAAAACTAAATTATTATTTAAAAATTTAAATCGTATAAAATCAAATAATTATTCACGTCATAATTTTACAATAATATATATTTTTAAATATAAAATTTATATATTTTAAAAAAATAATCAATACTTATTACATATTGGAAGTTTGTTAGGAAAATCAGACTCTGGAATTTTTTTAACTAAAATTAAGACCTTATTACATTTTAATCAAAAAACATCAAAAACTAAAAATGTAATAAAAAACTAAATTTTATTAAAAAATTTCCAGACCCTATTTTTCTAGCAAAATTCCATATATGTTAATCTAAAGAAGTATATATGTAATTATTCAAATATAATAAAACTAGTTACATAATAATATGATTTATTCTAAATATAAGATTAAATAAAAGAATAATTAATTAGTTATAGTATAATTCAAATTTTATCATATGAAAATATGATTAATCACATATAATTATTATTAAAAGTTAAAACTACCAAACCCACTTCTTAAAAGATTAAGAAAATTTTGATTAATATAATTAAAGTAGTTAAATACTATAAAAGACTAAATGATAATAAATTATAAAAATAAAGTTCAAAAATTACATTAAGTTATAGATCTTATATATACACTTTAAATAATGTAAAAGATTATTTTTTTAATAAGACAAGTATAGTTAGATTATAAGTGATTATAAATTTATTATAATCAAATATGAATATTTCAAATATTATTATAGAACTTTACAAATTATATTATAAATTAATTAAAAATTATTTTATTATAAAAGAATAAACTAATAAAAAATTAAAGAATTGTTAATTTATGATCAGATCATAATCTTTATTATTTTTAACCAATATAGGATAAAATCTTTTTTTTTTGTATTAAAAATTCTTATATATAAAAAATTTAAAAAGACCAATTTATATTTCTAATATATTACTTTTTTTTTCTAACTCTTTAAATTTTAGTAAATATCTAACAAAATATTATAAGTTAATTATTCTTTATTATAATTTATAAAACTATTATAAGGTTTAAAAAACTTATTAATAATCTGCTTTTTTTTAATTATTTTTGATAGGTTACAATATTAAAATTTTTAATAATTATTAAAAAAATTTTAATTAAGCTTAAACCTATCAATTAAATTCTAAAATTAATAAATCAGAAGTATTTTGATGATAAAACAATATATTAATTAATATTTAATTATATCCCTTAATAATACTTATAATCTATTTTTCTAAAATTTTATATTATATTCTTTTAACAATCTTTTATATACACTCTTAAATTTAAAATCCTTATTAATAATTTATAGCTTTAGTAATATAAGAGAATATTTAGAATTATTATAGATTTTTTTAATGATTTTAATAATAGTATGAAAAGTTAAATGCTTTATTTTTTCTAAAATTAATAAAGTCAATCAGAATAAAAGAATTATATTTTAAAATTATATTTTTAATATTAAGATAAAAAGTTATATGATTTTATTAATCTAATTATAAAAAATATTCAATTAATAAAAACTTTTAAATAAAACTAAAACTTATATAAAAAATTGTTTTAAATAAAATTTATAAAACTAATATATATATTATTTTTAAACTAACTATAAATTTAGCTAATGTAAAATTATATTCAATATCTTAAATAAGTTTTTCATATTATTTTAATATCTTAAAGATTGATAATAAATCTTACATAATATAATATATTAAGTTTTTAAGCTTTTTTAAAAATATTTAACTTATAAAAATAGTTATTATAAATGTATAAGACTATAAAATTAAATAAATGATTAAAATATAATCTATATAGGCTCTTTGCAATAGAAAGAGAGAAAACTACCAAAAATAAATTTTTTTACTTTATAAGTTAAATATTATATTTTTAATAA
>CAJVPQ010000856.1:0-22576 GCA_910591825.1 Funneliformis caledonium
CTGATTTTCCATAAAAGTTATACGTTATAAAACTTAATATTTTTATGGAATTTTTATATCAAATTTTTTATTGGGTATCTTGCTGGGAAAAAGTTAAGGAGATAAAAAATAGTGATTAGCATTATCGTATAATGTCAAGAGTTCTATGAAAGCACATATAAACGGAATCCTTATACCTCTTCACATGTAGATCTACTGGAAAGATATATACTTAGTTTTATGCCTAGTGATCTTAAAATTGCAAGTCCCTCAGCCTTTTATAACATATGCTTTTATCAGCACTATTTGTTTTTAGGTAAGACCTGTGTTGCAACTAGACGCTTTTTCATATTTTTCTCATGTTTGTTTAGGAAAAATAAAGAATAAAGGTTAATATATTTTCTTTTCGAATGTATATGCAAGATTAATATTACATTGAACCCTGTCTAGTGATTGCCTATTTTTGTCACACATGAATACATGTATTGAGGCTCAGCAAATTCTTCTGAGCTGGTGATCACTGCTCCAGACTACCTTTACTCAGGTTAGTTATCCAATATATACCTCTTAATAAGTATTGTATTCCATTCAGATTAGCAATACCAGATTGACTAATATAATCTTTAAATCCAATTATAATACTAGTCACTGATTCTTTTTTCGCCTGAATAAGCATTTTTACTAATTCACAATAATAATTATTTTTTGCAATATGTCTCATATTTTCTTGTATTAATCCACTATAGAATTTACTTCTAAAATGACCTTTACAGAGTTTGATGATATTATTACATTTCTTCACCTTTAAACAGTAATCTACTATTAATTCTTTACCTTGAATAAACAATCTACATCAGAACTTTTCAATACCATCTGATCATATTTTTTCTTGAAATTCATGCGAATAATATGGCAATTTTATCAGACTTAATATTTGCGAAAGATAAAAGGTATCAATTGTAGGAATACATAGAATAATGACATTGGATTTTTTATACTGAAAAAAGCATATACAAATTGCTTAAACACTTTCTCCCTTCAATGCTTGACCGCTTTTGTCTCCTAATAGGTTTTGATTGTGCAAAAAAGATCATCTCAGTATTTTCACTCATTGGGATTTCTTACATTATTCCATTTATATTTCAATTCAAATTCTTTGATAAATTCATTATAGCTTTCATCTGTCTCGTCATCTGACATTTTACTAATAGATCAATTATACTTAATAAAAAAATAAAATACTGGTTAGCATGCATAGCTTCTTTTTTATATATGCAAAAATTAATATGCTTTAGCGCATTAATAGCTATCACACAAATCTGTCTAGTGATCCACTTATTTTTATTGCACAAGAGTACATGTGTATGACCTAGCGAAATTTTCTGAGCTGATGATTGATCATGCAAAGCACCTCAGTTACTGCGAAGAAGTATAGATAATGTAATTTCTGCGCACTGTGATGATTCTTACGAGAAATTATTTTTCCATTTTAAATATATATATATTATTATAACCGACAAAAATGACATCTAAAATAAAAGAAAACAAGATTGATACTAGTAATAAAGAAGTTACATACCTCGAATTTGTAGGAAATAAGATATCAGATTACGATCACAAACTATCTGTCTCTGGTGAGAATATTACCATTTTGGAAAATTTTTTAGAGTCAGTATGTAATAAACAGAAAATATCTTATACTTCAAGTCTAAGAAGTCTCAAAATTACACATTATTCTAGACTCTCAGATAATAAAATTCTCTGTGTTCTACACTCATACCCAAATATAACCAGTTTAAATTTTGAACAAAGTAAAAGTTTTACTGATGCATCACTTATAGAAATTGCTCGATCTTATCCTAACTTAGAATCTCTCAATATCTGTGGTAATCAAGATATAACTGGTCACTCTATATATAAAATTGCAAAATTGTGCCAAAAAATATACTACTTTGATATTAGTTTCTGTGAGAATATTACTGATGATTTCGTATATAAAATAGTAGAAGCATGTTCTAAATTAGAACTTTTATGCATTAGTAGATTAAAACAGTGTAAGCCAATTTCTGATCAGATGATAGATGCAATAGCTCACTCATATCCTAATCTTCGCCATCTCTCTTTAAAATATTGTCATAATATTACAGATGTTTCAGTTAATAGATTGTTACAACATATTCATAATTTAGAATACCTTAAACTTGATCAGTGTAGATTTATTATTGATTCATCTATTTGTAATATTGCTAACTCTTGCCTAAAGCTCGATCATCTTAATATCGATGCTTCTAATGCTTCTGATACAACTATCTGTAATATTATACGTTAGTATAAAATTTAAGATATCTTGATATCAGATGTTGTCGTCTAGTTACTGATTTAGTCATTAATAAAATTGCGTAATATTGTTCTAGTTTAGAATTTCTTGATATATAGTCGATAAATGTTAGTAAAGATGCATTGAGCAAACTTAATCTAAAAATTAAGATAAAGCAGGATTCAGTACTTAACATGGAGTCAGAAAAAGAACTTAATGATCTTTGAATAACACTAGTCAATTTAATACAGTATTTATGGTTAACTTATGTAAATCTCAAAGATATTGTATAATACTACGAAGACAGGATTAAAGATGAATATTATCAAAAGTCAATTGTGGAATTGAGGCGGGATATAAGAGGTATAGCTGAAAGATTCAATTTGATGGTAAGAATGTATAGGCTTAAAGAAAAAATTAATTATTAACTGACAAACCTGAAATTAAATATAAAATTATGTCATTACCGAGTTTGTTCTATGCGATATAAAATATAGAGGTATAGAATTATCTTCACACATGAAATTTCAAACCTTTCTGAAGTGAATTCCACTAAAGATTGCATAAAAATAATTTTTTTTCTTAAGACTGACATCTAAGATATAGTTGTAAAACTGATCTATAATTTTTTCGCTTTTATTAACAATAAGCCTTTTTGCTAATCACCATCTTCAAACAAAAAAATCTTTTAGGCTGAGACCTCTACTCTGGACTGGAATTGATCAGGTAAAAAAAAATTCAGATCAATGATCATCACTCCAGACTTTAAGTTAGATTGGAAAAATCAGTTATAGCTCAGATTTGACTATTAGATAATGTCAAAATATAGTTTACTTTTTTAAATGAAATCGTAAAATTATCATCTATGGTTAGTAATGAATTATGCATATCAAAATTTGCATCATTTTCTTGCAACCACAGCATTCCCAAGGTTAAATCAGGAAAATGATCAGGCTAATCTGGTCAAATAACTATAAATTCACTAGATATGCTTTTTGCTTCTCACTATTATTAAAGTTGATATGTAGATCAACCTTTCCTAATATAAAATAGGATGCATCTGGAGTTTTAATGCTATTATTTTTATCATGATATGCAATTCTTAATTCACTAATATGTTTTTGGCTAATGCAATTTACATTAGCGCATATATCAATTGATACCTGAGTGGGATTATTTTTTTTGACTATATAATTCACAAATATCATTTTATTATGATATATATAATATTTCAATATAAAATTAAACCTCTATTCAACACTCAGTAAGATAATTAAGTCATGCAAAACGCTTGATTTTTCAAATCTCTCTGGTTCAGCCCACTTTAAACTACCAACCATTTAACTTTTTTTAGTCGTGCCTTTCTTTGTTGCTTATGAGGGATAGCCTCATTTTCTCTTATTACAATTGTTTTGACTGAATTAGATTCTTCGGAAGACTCAGACAAATAGGAGGAACCCTTATGCATAACGCCTTTTGGCCCTTTTTTAGCAATTATTGAGGAAACTATTTCATATATTAAGTCGATCACAGTCTCCATATCTGCACATTCGTCTAGATCTTCTATTTCAGCTTCCAATGAATTGACTCTCCTTTTAAGCTTTATATATTCGAAATAATAATTTTCTAATTGTTTCTCAAGCCTCCAAATTTGTCTAGAGAGTGCTTTATATGCTTCTGCATTTTACTCATTTAGCCCTAATAACTTGATTATATTTTCTGTATGCCTGATAACTTCCTATTCACTATGTATATTATCGGGTGAATGATTTTAATCAGCTATCATTTTTGCAATATTTTATATATGCTAAATCTTAGGCGAATAAAAAAATAAAATTTAATAAATGTTGTCTAACCCATCTATATGATTAGTTTTCATCAAAGATGCAGAATAGTCTTACCTGATCATATCATTGTCCCCTCCTTCTGAAATTAACTATAGTATATCTATCAGATAGAGAAGTATGATTATCAGGAGAATGCTTTAATGCTTGACTGGTAATACTTTTAGCCTCTAATAAATTCTTTACACTATACATTACAACAGCAAATACTGATTCTAATTTGCGCAAAGAACTAGGAAGTAATGGCTTATAAGGTTTAGAAATAAATTCATTTTTTTTCAGAAATGAATTTAAGTATATAGATTTAGACTTTCCAGGATCCCTCAACTATCCAGAAGAAATTGTATCCTGAATCCATGTAAGCAATTGTCTTACCCGTTTCTCATTTTTTTCTAGTGATCTAAATACCTGAAGAATATCCTGCTGACCTCAGTTTTTTGTGTATTCAGTTACACCTCCATTAGATATGCGTAAGTTTTTAATTTTAGCAGGACAGATATAGAGCATGATCATTACATCAGCTAGGGCCTGCTTGTTGAGTATATTAGAAACATTATACGAATCCAGTCTTTCCTTAACTAATTCTAATGAGAAGTGGTCCAGAAAATCAAATCCCTTATTTTACGTTGGTTACTACGCTCCTTTTGGATTTTGTTAGATAAATGGGTTATCTTTATATTAAATGTAACATCAATTATTGTCTTTGAGGTTTTAAGCTTCTCCAATTCACTTTGAGCCTAGAGAGACTAGATGTGCTGACAACTGGATTAGGGCTGTCTCAGATATGGCATTTGCTATAGCTTTTATATCTCTTTCACTAAGATTGTCCTGTATAATACACTGAGCAGTTTCTCTAATAATTTCTCCTTCTGGAATAATGTCAGATACTTGGCAGGCACTTTTAATACTGCATATATTCACTTCAGCTTCATCCCCTCCTTCCTTAAAAGTTACTTGACTTTTAATTCACCTAACTCTCTTGTAAGGAATTAATGCAAATGCCTGTTCTTTGCTAAACTTATATTCTTTTTGAAAGCGATCACGAGCCTGTTGCCTTTTTTCTTTATCTACCTTTGGCATATCAGTTGTCAAGAGCTCAAGTATTTCTGATGCATATTGGCTAAGCTTTTCGAGACTCATCTCATTGATGAGTTTGTGATATGTAATGAATTTAATTGTAATAGCAGACATGGAGTGATATGTAGAATATATAATGGTAGTTAGATTAATCTGTGATATTCAGATTATATTAAGTGGAATAAAGTTCAATTCGAAAAAAAATATTCCACCTGGCCGATGGTGATTTGCATGAGCATTTCTTCGATTGTATCTTAAAGATATGCGACACATTTTTGAATATCTATAATAAAAGTGAAAGCAAAGTTTTAAGATTATTAGTATTAAAATTACCTAGTATAGATTGTCTAACCTACCAATACATCAAGAAAGATGGTTCGATTTGTAGGAAAGGATGCTGACGTGCTTTAGGATATGTTAGACATTATAAAGCCTGTTTTAAAACAATATGCCTTATTTGTAATGAGCTAACCTATTCTGATACTGGAATTTGTAGCACAAATAGTGAAATTTATGATTGTATTTGGCATGAAAGGAAAACTAAAACAGAATCTGATATGGTTAAAACACTTAGCTGAATAATAATCTGGCCAAAGTATTATTTTTCCTATCCTATAGAGTCAAAGAGTTCCTGAATATCATTATCTGTTTTTGGCCTGAACTAAGACCATTATATGATTGCCGATTAATTTGATATAAACATTCCTAAACCTGTTTTTCTTTAGACTCTATTTTTTTTCTATTTATCTTTACAGTATAGTCACACTAATTTTCAGCAATTGCATTAATTACCTTTATAGCTAAATTAAGATCTGATGTTACCTTAACATGAGACTTGAATCTGAAGAATAATAGGGATTAATGCAGAACTTCTATAAACCTCTTGTAGGATTGTGTAAATGTTTTTGATACTATATTACTGGAAAGAATACAATTATTATAACTTTCTAATGATTAGCTAAATATGATTTATGCAAGTCCTCCACTACTGATTTCTCAGAATTATATCCAGCTTTATAATAGATATCTTCTCATTGTGCAATATCTTTGGCCTCTAACCCTTTTATTGTATTTTCCTCATCATAGCCTTACTTTTGAAAGTGAGATAACTGCAAGAAATGTTTTTGAGATTCAGGCAGACTGAAATAGTTTACAAACTTTTTATTACAAAGATTATCCCAAATCTCATCGTCCATATCTTTACCATAAATATTTCACATATAGAAATGTTTAAGTGCCATAGTATCTGGAATAGAGCACTCTTGGTCAAACTTAAGATTTTCAGCTTCTTCAGGATCAAGATTCCAGAAAGTAGCAACTGCATTAAAATCCATTTCTTTGATAATTAATACTTCAACTCTAACCTCATTGCAGACTTTTTTACAATTCCCTATAACTTCTCGGCTCTCATACATTTTTATAAGTTGGAGAGAAGCATCTGTATTAGCTATAAGACTACAAAGCTTTTCAATAAAATATCTTGCAAAAAGATGTTTCTGATGCTCAACTTCAATAAAAGTTATTATGGCCAGAGATTCATCAACTTTATAAGAAATGGTATTATTATTCCATTCACAATGTTCCTTTATTGCTGTAGGTAAATTATTAAGCTGAGCACTTGCAAGTTCTGCCCAAATATTTTCATGACCTGGTAGGCGAAAAAGCTCATTAGAATTTTTCTGATAGAATAGGAAACAATACGACGAGAACAGTCATGAATTCGATAAAACATTTGTGCAAGAACTTTAACATGAACTAGAGTGGCAATATTTATAATAGCTATAATTATATCGAAGTGGCCTGTAACCTCAAATGATATTTCTGCCTCCACTGTATTTGTATAAGTTACGCAATCAAGTTCACCTCAAGCGACATTAATATCAGAAAAGTCTCTTTGATATTGTTTTCCATCCATATCTCCATAATAAGCATGGGCTCTAACAGGCAAATTATCAGGCTTAGACAACTTAGATGCTTTTTCTACTAATACTCTAGCTATTACTGCTCCGTAGATACAAATGCCACACGTTTACCCTGTCTTAAGAGATCATATCCTATTTGCATAGCTTCAGCTCCGCTATTCAGATCATAAATAAATTCAACTGTCTTGCCTATATGAGGCTGATACTTATTATCAACTACGTAAATATTTTTACTGTGATAAATCTGAAGAAATGATAGTGTCGATGTATTTGCAAAGGCATCTATGGCTAAAACATACCTCACAAATCTTAAAACATCACGCATTACATTCTCAGACTCCTGTGTATTTATACTGCTGAACATTGAATGCATAATAGCATTAGCTTTATCGAGAATAGCTACAAATGGATGGGTTGTAAACTTGATACTGAAAAGACTCTCAACTTATACTATAATAATATCACATTTTTCTATAGATAAATCTCTTAATGTATTTTGGTAATTGCAAATTCAAAAACCTAATACTTTTAAATCATCGAGTTTTATTTTTAATTTATTGCTAAGAGACTTTTGGTAAGAGATCCAGATAAAGCATAGTAAAGAAGAAATATCATGTACTTTATCTTTCAATATCACAATAATCTCCTTTAACACAGTGGTTTTTCATGTTCCTGGAGGAGAACAAATAAGCATTATCATTTTCTCAGTACTCAAGAAATCAGAATATGCTTCTGGAGAATCTCTTAATTTTTCTACATTAATAATCATCTCTGATAATCTTACAAGAGAATGTGGATTTGATATAGTATTGCTTATTCTTTTAACTATTCCTCGCTTAGGTTTTACAGAAAATTTAGTTGCTTTTCTGAATGTTAATCCTTTATGATCTGATTTATATTGCTTTTGCTAATAATATCTAAGCATAAAGCTCCTGCTTCTAAGAAGAAAGCTATATAACTGGTCTTTTTCATATTTGATATTGCAAATAAGGCATACTTCTAATGACCGAGCTTAAAAGTTAACAAACCCCTTTCTAATGTTACTAACCTCAAGCCATCTATATTTTATAATAACCAAACCAGCTTTCACGCTTAAGGCGGTTTTATCTTCGATAGGTTGGAATTCCTTTTTTTCTAGCTTTTCAAAGAAAAAGGTTCAGGACCAGATTTCAGAATAATTGGATTTAGGCTGAACTAAATAATTTTCTAGCTCAAAATATCCTTCCTTAATGGAAGAAATCACAGATCTTTTAACTCTATCTTCCTTTACCGATCCAAGAAGACGAAGGCTGAAATGAGATTTATAGAGTCTAATATCAATAAACTCTGAATATAGCTTTCCAACCCTATCAGTAACTTTTTCTACAAAACCCTTAAGGTCTCTGTAATTAATAAAATGAGCATAAGGATACACAATATACTAATTGCATTTATTAGCATTCAACGAACTGGCTAAAGTAAAAGCATTTAAAATTATAAAATGATTTAAATCAAAATATATGATATTAGCATAGGTAATTAAAATTTTGGATAATAAATCTTCACGAGAAATTTTATATCTATCTAAGGAAGGGAGTTTGGGATTCATAAGATTAGGTTTTTGCCTCACGTCAATATCTAAAACTAAGCAAAGAGATAAATTCCCATCAATACATTCATGGATATCGGGTAATCCATAAACTTTAGATGGATGATTAACTACTGTAAAATCCTTTTCTGATACTCGGACTATATATTTATCATAAATCTCTTCAGGATGATAAGTATTTAGAAAAGCAATATCATCTTTACCATTAGATAAATATTGAAAATATGTATGATCATTATAATCAGGCTCAAAATCAAGGTCTGCTAATCCTGAAAAGAGCCTGATTACTTTGTTTATTGTTTTAGGGTGAGGCCTAAAATTTTTTTGCATAAGTAGCATGGTGTATATGCAAGAAAGTAATATAAAATTACATAGAAACTTGTAAATCTTCAAAATAAAAATTTTATATAATTTTGAGCGAATACACTTGCTGACAAAATACTAGATCAGTAATAGTACTCAAAAGTAATTGATGCAATAATAACCTAAAGTAATCATACATAGGAATACCCTAAAATAGCAACTATACGAAAAAGAATTCTAGAAAGGCAGGAGTAAATACTAGGGTATAAATTTGGTAACACATTCAAGCAGAATTATATATAGGAAAGAAAAGAGAAATTTCACTTGAGTGGCCTACCTCCAATAGGCAGGAAGAAGGTCAGAAAAGCAGAAAGATTCAGGAAAATATGAGAAAAAGAGCATGAAAACAGTATAGCCAAATCTGATTCAGCACTCCTCAGCAATCAAAAGGATTATGAAAGGTAGGATTGCGCATCTGGGTCACCAATTCGGCACTTTGTGCCTCATTCTCAACAATCAAAATGGTCATGGATGGGATTGCAAAAATGGCATAACATCAGCACTTTGTGCTTCACCAACAATCAAAAAATGAGTAAATGGATTGCAACACATCTTTAGCAAATAGATGGATTGTAAATTTAGTACTTTGTGTCTCATCCAGTAATCAAGAGATTAGCAATCAAGAAGGAAAATATATGGGCTGATTAATATAATGCAAATTATACTTCTGATCCTCTAACCAATTGACCACCAAACTAGACTCTCGAAAATTACTCAAAAGTTTTTTGAAACTGATAGGAAAGTGCCTGAAACTGGCGAGGAACTGAACATGTGATCATGACGCAGTAAGGTATAGTAAATTTTGTTAATTTTGGCCAGCACTATTCCATAATTTTGATCAGAACTTTGGGCATAAGAACTCAGCATTCAAGCTGGCATATAAGAGGTCTTAAACTGGCGAATTAATAGAACTACACTAGTACCTTACCAGTTTCTCACCAGTTCTATAACAGTTTCAGGTCACTACCATGATACTATTATGATGCTGAGTTAGATCCTCAAATCAGTCCTAAAGATCAGCTAAAATTATGGCATAGTGTCAACCGAAATCAAACGCAAATTTACTACATCATCTAACATGATTTTTTTATCACAATTTGATATTTAAATAGGTAATCAAGTAAGTGCAAAGAGTAAGCACTTCAATATAGAATCCAGCATCCAATCAGACGCAAAAGGTCATTATTCTCAACATAAAACCAGATATCTAAATAGCTACAGAGGACTAACAACTCCATTATAGAATTTAATATGTAAACGACTCAGAAACAAGAAGAAAAGTATGATATTTAGATTATATAGTGGTAGTTAGGTTAAATAGTGGGTGGTAGTTAGATTATATGGTAATAAAAAAATACAGATAGCAAGAAAGATTTAAAAGGATAGCTAGAGTATAAAAAAGATACCTGATACGTGAAAATAAATAGATTGTATGGTGATAATTAGATTATATTATTTAGATTATATGGTGATAATTAGATTATATTATTTAGATCATATAGTAGTACTCAGATTATATGATGGTATTTAGATCATATGGTGATACCCAGATCATATGGTGGTATTTAGATCATATGGTGATACCCAGATTATATGGTGGTATTTAGATCATATAGTGATATCCAGATTATATGGTGGTAATATAATCTAAGACAAGTGGAATACCACCATATAATATAATTATATTATATGGTGGTATTCCACTTCTTTATTTAGGTAATCTTAAATTATTATATTAGGTATTCAATAAAAATATAATACTTTTATTATAACAAAATTTATTATGTAAACTTTTTATAATAGTTTATTTAATTTTCTTATAAAATATATCTTTTTAATGCTTTATTTATTAGAAAATATTATATTAGATTATATTATATAAAGCTATTAATATAAATTTCCTATTCATAAATTACAAATTCATTTAAATTTAATTAAATCATAGATTTATATTTATATTTCAATATGTTTTTTTAATACCCTTTAAATCCTTTACTCTTTATTAATTACTTTATAATTTTCTGATAAAAAATTATAAATTAATTTTTCAATACTATTCAATGTATTAATTAAAAAAATATTAAGAATTAATGCATTTTCATTATTTTGTACTATTTTTACATCATATTTTAGTAGTATAATTTAACAATATTATTATCATTTAGTAAAATTCTATATTTGCTTAGCTTATCAATATTACATAAGTTAAATAAAAGTACATATCAATTTATGCATTTTGAACTATTTGATTTAAATTAACACTAATTAGTTATTAATAAGAATGCATCATAATTCAGAAATTAATCAATTTTTTACCAATTGATATAAAAAATAAACTAAATGTTCATTTATAAGTACTTATTATAAATCAGATATTAACTTGATTATTATAAAAAAATAAATTATTTGTGAATTTTTAATATTGAATATTATTTTATACAAATTTTAAAATATATATTTGATTTTCTTTAGAATTAATTATATATAAAAATGTCTATTAATAGAAATAATTATCATATATTTAATAAGTCTTTTTTTTTACTACAAATTATTAGAAATAAATCAATAATAAGTATTATATTTAGGTATAATACTATTTCTAGTAATATCATAAAATTTTTTTTTTGAAAATTTAATATTAAAACTGCTTTCATTATTTTTAATTTAGTAATAAAATCTTATTTATTAGTTTATTATTAATAAATATTATTTAACGAAAGTTAATTGATGAATTTTAATACCATTTAGAAAATCAATTTTATATATTAAATAATAAACTAAGATATATAGTAATAGTATTATTATCTTTATAAATTTTACCAAAATATGTAAATTTTTTGCATACCAAGATATTAAAATTAAACTAAAAATTTTAGCATCTATACAAATACAGTAACTGATATAGATTCAAATTCATATGCATCATATAATTCATAAGCAATCTATAAATATCATCAGGTAAAGTTACTTTAAAATTTTTTAGAATGAGTATAACTTCAGAAAACAACTTATTATCAATTATTATATTATTAACATTGAAATAATAAATATCTAAAATCAATATAATTTATTGAATTCAAATTTGTTATAAGTTGCTAAACTTCTTACAATTAATTAGAATTAAATCAAAATCAAACTTTTTTTTTAACTTTAAGTTATCTGGTTAATTAAAAATTAGATTAATTTAGCATTATCATACATAATAATTTTAATTCAATATTACGTTTATTATTAGATAGAAACTTTATTGATAATAAAGTAAGTTAGTTTAAAACTGATACAGATTTTCATTATTGAATCAATATAATTATTTATCTAATATTCTATTTATTCATTTAAAGGAATAGTATTAGAATAAATGAAATGGATTATAATCATAATAACAATTTATTATATAAAGTGATAAATAAATGTTTGATATAATAAACTTCAAATTATAATTTTCTTTAATTAAAATAATAATCTTCAAAAATCTGAAGTGAACTTTATCCAATGAAATTCCTATTTATCATTTTATTAAAAAAATTATGAGATCTAATATATTTGCTAGATTTAAATATCTATATAAAACTACAATGATTGATATATAGTAAGGTTACGAATTTTTAGTTATATATGATGCAAATATGTTAAAAAGACTTTTATTATAAATATGATACCTGTTATTCTATAATTATCCTTTCTTTGACCATTATAAAGGGGCTGATTCTATTGAGTTTGTTTTACTGTTTTACTTTATCTATACTGTCATAGAATCTGATAACCTTGCTCTAACAACTTTATTAACTTTTATGCATTTCATTTTTGAACAAATACAGTCCATTTGAAATGATAGATATTCTTTTCAAATAGAATTTGAAATAACACAGAAAAGAAAATACCATTTTCATAGGTTACAATTTTGTTTGTTCCTCTCTTCTTTTAACTTTTGATACTCCTATTGAAATAGTTCATTTTAGATCCCATTGAATGAATCTTTAGTGCTATAGTGACCTTTTCTTTCATTCTACTGGAATATGATATTTTTAGCCTAGGTTAGAAATAGATTCTGGAAAAATGCAGGATCAGTCTTAATTTAGTTTTTATTAGATAAAGATTTTTGTATTATTGTTTATAGTACTATGTTTAATTTAATGCGAAATTACCGCACTTAAAAAAAAAGGTCAGTTGTGTAACTAAAATAAGAAACTGTTTATAACTGAAAATTTTATATATGAAACTGTCTTTAGTACATGTCTTTAGTACATTAAGTAGAAGTTTTTCAAATTAAATTTTGCATATAAATAATTTATTATTAAAAAAAATAAAAAAAGTTGTTACAAATAAGACATGTAACAGGTTGTTACAAATACATTTGTTCTTATTTAAGTATGCTTTATAATCAATTCCTGCTACGTTTATAAAACAATGATTAAATTATAGTGAGATCCGTAGGATTATTTATGAAATGATATAAGATATAGGGACAAAAATTAATGAAATTAATAAAATTTAAATTATTAAACGTGTTTATTACGAATTTAGTGCGTCTATTCCAAAGGTAAAATAATACAAAGTTGATAAATTATGTTAAAATACAAAAATCGGATAATCGTAGACATTTTTTTTTTTTTAATAATCTATAAGTTTTAATGCTTTGCCAACTCTTTTCATTCCTTCTCTCTTCTCATCCAAACGATGCTCAAGTAATGCATCTATACCACCAGCATCGAAATAACCATATCCTGAAAGCATGCTGACTTTTTCATCATCAGATAAGATACGTGTTAAACCAGGATTTCGTCTTTCTGATAAAATTAAAAAGCGAACATCATTAAGGTAATTCTCAAGAGTTTGGAGGAAACGACGCGTCTGTCTATGTTTAGAGCCAGCGCAAAACTAAAAAAGAAAAAAAAAAAAGATGTTAAAATAATATTTATTTAGTTAAGATTAATAATTAATTATAACGTAATCTTACCGCAATCCCCTCATCCTTGATGATGTAACCTATACCAAAACCATCCGCAACAACGGGACCAAATCCGAATAACCTTAAAGCAGGATTACCACAATTACTTGTACTTAGTACGGTATGGTTTAGAGTTTGCCAACCCATATCTTTAAATATCGCTGGTAATTTTTCTTCGCAATTTGCGGCATTGCCAACCTCTCTTTGCCATACGCATTGCAAAGCATATAAATGTCTGTCTTGCCCAAGACCTTTTGCACACATTTTTGTCAAGTTTACATGAGCTTGAATAGCCTTACGTAAAGCCTTGAGTTTTTCCGAACCAGATGCATCAGTCCACCAAATCTTTAAAAATTCAACAGATTCTGTTGTAACCGGATGAACTGCTTCAGTTCGTCCATGAAGGAATGCTTTTGTCATCGCTGGCTCATAAACACATTCAATTGATCCGTAAAGGCCATAATATGCAGCTTGGAAAGCCATCTAAAAAAAAGAAAGAAATAAATAAATAAAAATAGGAAACTAAAATAAAATTGTACATTTTTAAAAATTATTTTACCTGAACAAAACCATCCGGACTCATTTGACTGCTTGTGATAAAGCTTTTTCCATATTTATCAAACTCGAGAACTTTAACTTCATTTTGCAATATAAGATCACTTAATCTTGATTCGGCGAATCTAATGCCGATATGAACTTCGGGCGTAAGAGTCCATTCAAGTTTCTTTGGAGTTGAGTCCAAAACTGATAAACCATTGCTATGTTTATTACTATGAGGAGATGATGAATGAAATAGAGATTTTGTATGACTATTGATTGTTTGTGCAAACCGTAATATGGTATCAGTATAAATATCTGAGACAAAACGTAAAACAGTATGACCATCAACCCCTTATGAAAGAAAAAAAAAAAGAAAAAGGGAATATAATTTTCTTAATATAAAAAAAATTTGTCAAAAACGTGAAAAAATTTATCATAAAGCTTTACCAGTATGTTCAAAATTTACACCGGCCGAACCATTCTCACAGACAATGATTTGTAATTTATCGTACCAACGATTGGCACAAGTTCCACATTGTACACCTTGTTGTATATCGTATGTTCCACAGAGCATATTTGTCGCAAGTTCATCGCCAGTAGCGGGTGAGACTTCATCTAAACAAACTATAAACAAAGCTGAATCTAGAACTCTTAACGCATCCTTATTATTTTCTGACGACTTCTCTAATATATCTCTAAGATCTGCCCAAATTCTACGATTTTCGGTTGAAAGGATACCAACCGCATGTTTTGCAACGTCGACAATTGGGACACCGGAGGCATCCTTTTTAATCGTTTTGAGATTGGTCACAAGTTCTTTTTCGCTAATTCCAACATCATTATTCTCTTTCAATACGTCAAACCAATAAAATTGCCCACGACATAAAACCACAATATGCCTGGATTCATGATCAGTGTTCATTATGCATCCATTATCAGATGGTAAACGAGCTGTTCCAAACATTCGCTTAAATTGTGACATACAAAGGGGAGTTCCCCTAAACACATCGGGTTCAAGAGTTTCGTTTCTTAAAGCATGAATAAATTTTAAAGAAGAAAGAACTAAAGAGGCCGCACGAACTATTTGATTATTTTTCGCAGGCGTTGGATCATCCTCCAAGACAAAAAATGGGTTCAGGTTCAAAACAACCGGATCGGAATAGTTAAGGTAAGAGTCATACCAAAATTCTTCAATATAACTAGACTTATCAGTAGCATAAGTATTAAGCTTATCTTGAAGCTGAGGACCCTCCTTTTCGAGAAATTGTTCAACTGCTGCAATGGTCTGCAAATGGTCTTTTTCTCTCTAAATGAATAAGAGAACAAGAATTTATTTTAACAATAATTCCTTTCATTTGAAGAGTATTAAATTAAATTTTTTACCTGAAGAGGTTTGACAACAGCAAGATATCTTTTGAGAGTGTCTTCTAAGGGAGGTATTGGTAATTTTGGAAGTTGAGTTTGATATTGGAAAGTTTTCTTGGCGTGATTAATTGAATTTTCAACCATATTTTATTTTTATTTTTTTTATGAATTCCGTGAATTCCGTTGAAAATCGTATTCTATATAAGTATAATTTTTTTTAATTTATGATTTGATTTGTTATTTGTATTAGCTAAGATCAGGATGATGACGATCAATTCAAGTCATACATGCTATAAACTTTAACACACGATCATCAGAGGAGTACATTTATTGAAACTTTATTCTAAATCTCCAATTCTGTTAATAAAAAAATTAAGATGAGATAAGTCAACGTTTCCCAATAAGGAAATAAATTACGGGATTAATCAGCGTTTTTTCTTACAATGGGATTCTTCAATAGATTATCAAATGAAATTCAACACAATAGACAGAAAAGTAAGACGGCAATTTTTCTTTACGATAAAGGTATTCAATCTCTTTGACAATTTTTCATAATGGTCTTTTTTAGTTTTATTTTATTTTATTTTTTTTCAAGGTTTCGATTTCGTATATTTCATATTGAAAATCATATTATAAAGAAAGAGTACATATAATATGTATGTGAGTATCTGAAATGTGTTACAATATTTAGTTCAGTTTTGGTAAGAAAATAAATAACATAAAGAATCCATCTGAAACTCGGGGATCTCTTTTTTTTCATTGTATTACGTCCATTTCATGTTTTTAATTTAGATTTAAAATAGTTGATCATGTATATATTATTTTTATTTAATTTCTGATTAAAATGTTGCAGATCCTTTGTGGGTTATACAATACAATATATATATATAAATTGTTCCCGACATTTTAATCAAAGAAAACATGGATAAACATAATGCAACAGGTAATACATTAGAAAAGCGGAACCTTTATTTACACTATTTTAAATTCTTTTTAAAATCGGATCCATTAGAAGTTAAATTTTAAAAAAAAATTGTTAAAAAGCATGAATAAACTTTATAGAGATGTTTAAAGATCCTCATCCATGGCATCGCTGCCAGGATCCGATAAGTCAGTTCCTGCTTCAGAACCGAAAACTTCCCTGAATTCAGGTGATTCATAATCTGCCCGAGAAAAAATGGAATTAGCTGTTGCAGCCGAACCAACAGAAACGACAGACGTTGTCCGACTCATTCGAGCCCCATTTGAGACAGAGCTAAGATCTGCCGAGATTTTACTCTTTTTACTCGACTTTGTCGAGCTGGATGACCTCGCATCAGAATCATGATCCTGTGTGACTTCTTCGTAATTTCTTTTTTCAGTCCCTCGAGCAGTCCGTGACCGTGTTGCGTAATGACCGGTTGTTGGCGTTGCTTCGTCTTGGAGAATAAATGAACCTTGTCTTGATATACTGGTGCCGGAAGATGCCGAAGATTCGGCATAATTCACTCGAGCAGCTCGACGTGTGCCACTTCTTGTGCGACTGGCAACTATCTCCGAGTTTGCATGTAGTAGTGCAACTCGTTGTGCTAACTTTTCTTGACGTACTTTTCGCGCATCGCGCTTTTCTTTAAGCTATTAAAATAAATTAAGTGTATATTTATCAAAGTTCAAAAGATTTGTTCATCTTTGATTGTCGATTCTTACCTGAATTTCTTTTTTGATTTCAGGCAGCAATTCGTCGACCAGCCTTTTATAAAGGACCTTATCGAGTTTTGCAGTTGGCTTAATCTCTTTTGGATTATTAATGTAGTTTTCTACGTCTTCAACGGTTGTCGTTATTGCCTCCCAGGTTATTTTGGTTTGCTTATTTTTACCTTTACCCTTTGTAATCGTCTCTCGATAAATTCTTGCGCCATCTGCATAAAGAGAAACGAAAGAAAATGGATTAATTTTTATAACTTTTTGATTTTGGATTTATAAAATTTTTACTTACAGCCAAAATAATAATATCTTCTTCCTCTTCGATCGACACCATATGGTTTCACTTCTAGAGAATTCTCTTCGTTTTTTTTTCCATTTCTGTATTCAGAATCAATCATCTTACGGATTGTAAGACTATCCTGGAGTTGCCATGTGATAAGTTTATTCAAAATTAACACCTGTAATAAAATTTTTTTTTTAATTTGGCCTAGACTATATCGTTTTAAACACAAGTGATGTACAGAAAAATGAAATAAATAATCACTTTATCTTCAACATTAAGTTCATAATAGTTTTTAACTCTGCGAAGCGGGTTGAAATCTTGATAAAAATGATATCCTTTTTTAATTTTTTGATCGATCGCTTCCGAAAGGAATTTTTGCCATTGTGTCCTTCTTTACGAATATATATAAAAAATATTTATATCAAAAAATAATTTAATAATATATTCAAGAATTTTGTTTACTTTTTTTTTTTTAAAAAAAAAGAAGGATATATGCTTACTCGATTGGTTTCTTGCGATTAAGACAATTATTAAGGAAAGTACAATGTAAATTCTCGATCAGGTCATTCTCACATTCGGTTGCTATAGCTCGTTCTAACTCCTGAACAAAGTGAATTACAAAATATATTCTTATTATTATAATCGGAACCTCAAGGAGATTTCGCTGATCTTACCTCTGGCCAGAATTCAATTCCTTTCAAATAAGACTTAAATTTATCACAAAAAGCGACGATAAAACATATTTCTTTCATAGAACGGACTTTAATTTCGTTTTCCGTGGTTGTGTTGGTTTCAACGGACGTTGTAGACATTGGATATGGCCGTGCGTGAAGAAGTATAAAGGTGATAGTAAATAGCCTTATGAAAGTTACAGTATATCTTTGACGAAAAGTTTACGTGAAAAATGAGTGTCTGTTGGGAAAATAATTGTCGGAACGATAGTGCTGGTTAAAATTTGATAAAGACCTAGAAGTTCGCGCACATATTTTGCTTGTTCGGTCCAATATGATTTCAATTTATAGATATATCACTTACTTGTAAGGTTCAAAATTTTCTCAAAGATTAAATGTAAGATATATTTTTACAAACAATTCGAATAAAGTGAATAAATGTTTTGGTATGATTATGCGAGTAACTATAGTTTTGTTAAAATAGCTCGAGAGATGGATCGTAGACAAATATATAGTAAGTCAATCGTTTGTTACCACCAACAGGGTTAGGCCCTGAATATCTAAATATGGAAATATCACATTAAATTTATTGTAACATCCTTTTTTTTTTTACAAAAAAAAAAAAAGTATGCCAGAACGTAAAAAAGCAGCGAATTTTGATCAACAATGATTTTTTTTGGATCCTATGTTGACAAGTTGTATTAGCAACTTTTATTAATTTGATACTATAAATTACTGTACATTAAAAAAAAAAAATAATAATAATAAAATGTTATAAATAATTCTAGAAACATAATAAAGAGCTGTGTTAAACAAATTTATCGGATTGATATTAAACTTTTCCATATTAGAGGGTCAATATTCAATGCATGAAGAAAATAAATATATGACAACGCATTTATTATAAATCAAATAGAATATTATTACATTATAATCTAAAGATAATAAATTACATTCTTAATTTTGGATCAAGATTTTCTTGACCCCATCGAGTGGTAACCTTACGTCTCCAAGTGAAAAACTCGACACCTCCATCTCCAGTAATATCAACAAAATTTCCAAATTTGGATCGATTTATTCCCCCGAAAGAAAATGGTTCCCTATCATATATAATTAATTAATATATGATTGAAATAATTAAAATTCCTAATAAAGTAAACTTACCTAGGAACAGGCACCCCAATATTAACTCCACACATTGCGGCACCGAATCGCGAAATAAACCATTCGGCCGTGGCACCAGTTGTTGTATAAATGCATGCAGCATTACCATATGGATTATTATTTTCAATCTCAATGGCTTCTTCCTTATTAGAACATTGGTAAATGCTTAAAACGGGACCAAAGATTTCATCATGTAAAGCCTTGTCTTCTTTATTACTATGCAATATAACAGTTGGCCCGATCCAAAAGCCTTCGGCGTGACTTTGGGTCCATGGACGACCATCAACAAGAATCTTTGCACCACCCCGTTCAGATGCTTCAATGTAACTAGTAATTTTATCAAGCGAAGCTTTATCTATAACTGGGCCAACTTCTCCAGATTTTGATCCTGACTGTAATGCAGTTGCTTTGACGATAATACGTTCTAGCAGTTCAGGTTGTGATCCAATAATTAAGAGCACTGAAGCTGCCATACACCTCTGACCTTTTTATGAAAGGGAGATTTTGGAATGAATTGTCTTATGAATAAATATAGTATATCATGTTCTTATAATTACCGGCACAGCCAGAGAATGAGTTTACCACATCGGTTGAAGTTGTTTCAATATTACAGTCGGGTGAAGCAATCAGATGATTCTGTAAAAAATTGTATATCGTCAGCGTTCTTTTTTTTTTTTTTTTTAAAAAAAATAATAATTTTACTTGATCTTCGCGGTCAATTTACCTTGGCCCCGCCTAATGCAAGAACTCTTTTTTCTAACTTTTGACACCTCTCCGTAACAAGATTAGCCACGTGTGAGGTTCCCACAAATGTGACTGCCTTGATATCGGGATGATCACAAATTGCATTTACAGCTAATGTAAAGGTTATGATTCAATCATAAATAAATTAACAGCATGATTAATTATAAATCTAATAAATTCTTCTTACCATCAACGGTGCCATTAACAAGATTAACAACACCATCTGGTATACCCGCCTCCTTTAAGAGTGCAACGACACGATTCATGGTTAATGGAACTTTTTCAGAAGGTTTTAAAATCAAAGTATTTCCGGTAGCGATAGCAATTGGTAAAGACCACATAGGAACCTACAATAAAAAATGGATAAATAATCTATATATTCTTACAAAATATATTTGTATATCAAATTAATACCATGATCGGAAAGTTGAAGGGCACAATAGATGCAACAACACCTAAAGGCACGCGAGTATCATTGCAAGTTACTCCTCTTGAAACGTCCAATATTTTACCTTGAATCTAAAAAGGCGAAATAATTAGAGATCTCATAAATTTTGCAAAAAAATTCTAAATATATATAGTATTTACCAATTGAGGAAGTGACATAGCATATTCTACAGTTTCGGCTCCTTTAGCGATGCTTGCCATTGCCTTTGAAAATGAATAATTTCAGTAATCAAAATCCATTATTATAATATTATTCCTATAATTGAGGTAAAATATATACTTCGGCCTTGTTTTTTCCATGTTCTAACACAATTAAATCGGCTAATTCGTCAATATGTGTGTATAATAAATTATGGAAACGGATTAAAAATTGAACACGGTCTTTGACTGTTCGAGCACTATTAATCATAAACTAATAAATTATTCAAAAGTTTATATATATAAACCGTTAAAATTAAATTTTACCCCCATGTTTTGAAGGCCTCCTTAGCAGACTCGACGGCCTTGTCAATATCTTCAGCAGTTGAGAGTGGACATTGCGCGATCACTTTACCAGTATGTGGAGTAGTGACAGGGATGTACTTGCATGAAGCAGCTTGAATAGGGTCTACATATTTTCCAAAGATAAAGTTTTGCAAAGTACGTGGAGATTCACCATTAGAAGCCGCCATGTTTTAATTTTATTGAAATTTTGGATTACAGGATTTTTTTTCTTTATTTATTTATTTAATTAAGAACCTATATTTGGTAATTATATATTGAATTTTTCCTAATTGGATTATATGTTTTTTTAAAAAATTAAGGACCAGGAAAACTTCTAATAAAGGTTACTTCTAAAAATTAAATTTGCTTCTTTTATCCAAGAATTCCGTTGATCTCGCTTTTTATACATTGTGATGATTTGAACAATACAAATTTTTTTATCAGAATAAATGATTAAATATCTACCCAAAATCAAAGGATGAATATTAGATACATTTTCGTTAATAATATTATGTACTATAAAAACAGATGATAAATTAGATTTATTTATAAATATAAGAAAAAAACTTAAAATACCTTTGATTTCAGCAGCTATTGGAATTATTGCAAGTCTTTTTTCTATCTTCCCACCAAATTTTTCGCTGATTTATATGATTATTTTGAATGTTAAAGATATTTATCTTTTCAGTAATTGACCAATTAGTATCATTAGGATTAGGCGGACTTGTTTCAGAAAGTGTTTACATATTGGAATTATTTTTTTTTAGATATTAATAAAAATATGAAAGTTCAAAAAGATTTATCTAATAAGAGCTATGAAACTACAAATGCAGTTTTCCCAATTTCAAATCCATTTTATAATTTATTTTGTTCATTTTATTCTAAATAATTTAAAAATAAGAAACAGGAATTAAATAAAAAACTAACAAATAATTATATTTTTACCAGTTAAATTTTGATATTAATCATCATTATTGTTATAATTATTTCTAAAGTATTAGGACTATTTGAAGAATTTTCAAAATAGGCAAATTATTATTATCCCTTTATCTGTAACGCAAGCAAATTTTTCTGTAAACATAAAAAAAGTATTAATTTTTTAATAAAAAATAAAATATTAATGTTAATAATATAATTATTATATAAAAAATATAGTTT
>CAJVPQ010000857.1:0-22574 GCA_910591825.1 Funneliformis caledonium
CAAGTCTTCATACTTGATAGGTTTTATTTAAGTCTAACGTGTAATTCTGACAAAGTTAAGAGCTAGGCGGATCCTAATGTCTTAACCGCAGTAAATCGCAGTTAGAAATTTCGAGTAGAGACTTGATAACGTGATCATCTTGAGTTGAAGAATTCCACGGTGACAATATAAAATATTTGCTGTTTAATTTAACTTTATTAGACAATGACTCAATGATTAATTCTATTTTTAAATAAAATTCACTTAATGATTAACCTTAAAAGGAATTTATATGATATATATATGCTTTAGTTTATTAGGTAATTTTATAATTCCGGTTAAAAAACTATCCACTAAATCACGTGTGTGTATTTATATAAAAATTTTTATATAAATGGTTTTTGAAAATCATTACATGGTGTATGGAGTAAAGGGTGCATTTAGCACTAATTCCCCAATTTGAGACTGAACTAAATAGTGCATTTAAAAAGGGTGTGCATTTATATGGAGTGCATTTATAGAGAGTTAACTGTATTCTTTAAAATATAGGTATAAAATTAGTTATAAAATATTATAAAAAAATTATAATAATGATCATAAAAAGATGAAATAAAGTTTATTAAATTTTTTTTTTTTTTTAATATGATACTATCATAAGTTATTAAATTTATTTTATAATATTACAAATAAAGATTAAAAAAGTAAAAATTAAAAGTAAAAATAATAAAAAGCAAACTATAACTATCTCCTATAATTCTTTTATAAACTTATTTAGATTAATCAATCACTGAAATTCTTTTCTGAAAAAATTAAAAAATCTATATTTAATGATTTAATTATCAGTAAAAAATTCAAATAATAATATCAGTATCCTTCTAAGTAATCTAACTAGAAAAAACTAAAATTTAATGTTAGTGTATACTAAAGTTTTCACATATCTGAAATATAATAAATAAATTTTTAAATAATCAAATATTTTATCTTTAGCTTCTTTTTTTTTTAACTTTATTATAAATCTTTTAGAATACTTTATCTTAATTATTTTGTTACATTATGTGATCCAAATTTGATTATAAAAAGTTAAAACTAGGAATTGGCTATTTCAATTAAGAGTTTCTTCAAATTAGTGAGAGAAAAAATCTCTCTAATAAATTTATTAGATTTGTTATTTTAAAATATATCTAATAATAATATTTTTAAATTTTTAAATTTAATAATTATTAATAAATAGAGATCAGTCTAGCAAAAGTTAGGGTTTAGCTAAATTTTTAATTTTAAAATTTTATTATAATTACATATTTATTGATCTAATTTTTCAGAAAATAAAAAAATAATTTATATATAGCATATTAAAAAAATATAATATTTTATAATTTATAATTATTATATATTTTTATTATTATATTTAATGAATAAAATAAACTTGCTAAAGAAAAACTAATACTTTTTTTAATAACTTCTTTGCAAAATTTTATCTTAGTTTACATAAAACCAATTTTAAAAATCTTTAAAAATAATAGAATAAATTGCAGTTTATTAAATTAACTAATAATTTTAAACTGTAATTTTCTTAAAATTACATGATTTACTAAACCCCAGCTTTTGTTAGACTGTTTTCAAATATTAATTTTTATAATTTTTTAATTTTTTAAAATAACTTATTATCTAATGATTATAAAAAATAAAATTTAGTTTATTAGATTTATTTTATTAAATGATTATATTTTTATTTTTGAGATTAATAGATAGTAAAATATATAAGATTAAAAATTTAACTTTTTTCATAATAAGTTATCATATATTTTTCTTTAAAATATCATAATTAATTATATTTTTTTGAATTTTTACTTAGAAATATTATAAAATATTATAAAAATATTAAATTTTAAATAAATTATTTTAAAAATATTTAAAATTATTATAATTAATTTTAATTATTATATAAAATTGCAAGTAAATTTGTTTGTAATATATTTAAAGAGATAAATAATTAAAAATACAAAAATAAATTTAAAATTTTAAGCTTTTTTCATATTGTTAATGAAACAATTGATCAATAATAATAAAGTCATATAGATGATATAATATGATGATCTCTTAACCTAGAATTCTGAAAATATTGAAGATTTATGTAATTCTGCAGATTTTCTAAATACTAATAATAATTCTAATTTTACAAGTTAATCAAAATCTAGGAATATTCAATGTTATACTTATTCTTAATATTTTATTTTTATTATTATTTTATATATTTTATATATTTTTAGTATATTTATTTTACTTATATTTTATTTTTACTAAATTAGTTAATTTATAGTATAGTGTAACCGGGTATCGATCTTAACGATCATAGATCAATAATTGTGTGGCGAAGTACAAATGTCGATAATGTCAAATATATTTAACATGTTTAACATGTTTAATATAGCTAATATGTCTAACATATCAGATATGTCTAACATAGTTAATATAGTTAATATAGTTAATATAGTTGATATAGTTAACATAGTTAATATATTAGATATGTCAAAATATGTAATAGAATAGATATAAATACAACCTCTTTTGTTCACTAGAAAGATAGAACAGATAGCTGTATTGAAGCTCTCTCTTGTAAAAGATAACGCAACGCTACTCTTCACCTTGTGTACTTCTGTTTCTTATTTCTTTTCTTATTCTCTAGTATATTATTATCTTATTATTTCTTTTCATCTCAATAAAGTATTTCTTATTCCTCACCTTGTATTTGAAACTCTTTTCCAATTTATTGTGAAAACTCGTAACTCGTGACTGAAGCCACTCGCGTCTAATAAACTTGATTTAAACCTATAAACTAGTAGTAAATTAGCCAAGATTAGCATAAACTGACTGGAGTTATTATGTGAACTATAAAAGAGTCAACCCTCTGACATCACGTCTAACAGTTGTAACCTGAAAAGTTTGCACGTTAACAATAGTAAATAATTAGATGTAATAAAGGAATTTTATATAAATAGATAGACTTTTACTTATGTAGTAAATTAACTCTTTTATTGATTTGTAAACTCTTTTACGAATACAAATTTTAATATTAATAAAGAAATCATTCAAAATTTATATCTTTTAGCCTTTTTGTGTCTTTATATAGTTTAACGTGATTTTTATATATTATTTATAATTGAATTCATTATCTAAATTCTTTAATTAAATTATTCATAATCTCATTTTTCAAGTTTTCATATTTGACAGATTTGTTAAATTTAATATGTAGATTTGATAAAGTTAAGAGTTAGGCAGATCTTAATATTTTAATTACAGTAAACTACTGTAAGTAAATCTTAAGTAGAAACTTAAGAATGTGATCAATCTAAATTGAAGAATTTCACAATAACAATATATTTTAACTTTAAAGTTTTTATTAAAAAATTATCTAATTTAAATTAATTCTAAAAATTTTTTTATTTTATATGATTTTATATAATTAGTTTTAGAATTTTAGACGAATTAAATTAACTCTCAAGTTAGATAAGCTGAATTGAGTTTAGATTAAATCAAGTTTATATTTTTTTAACTTGATGATTTACAAGTCATGCCAAATTCGAGTCAAGTTAAATATTTAACTTGACTCAATTTAAACTCGAATTAAACTCGATTTGATTTGAGTTAGTCTTACTTTTTAAATCAATCGATTTATTTTTCTTTTTTCTTCTTTTTTTTTTCCTTTTAATTGATTTTTTTTTTTATATTTTAATCGATTTTTTTTCGATTTGATTCTCTTATTTCTATCTTTTTTTTTTAATTTTTTAAATTTTTTTATTTCCCTCTATTTTTTTCTATTATTCTTTTCCTCCCTCTCATTTTTTTTATTTTTATTTTTATTTTTTATTTTATTTTTTTTTATTTTTTATTTTTATTTTAATTTGTTTCTTCTTTTTCCCCCTCCCCCTTTTTCTTCTCTATTTATTTTTTTTTTATTTTTTATTTTTATATTCATTATTAATTTCTCAATCATTTTTATCTTTTTTTATTTTTTTTTGTTTTTGTTTTTAATTTTCCATTTTTTTATTTTTTTTTATTTTTGTTTATAATTTTCTCCCTTTCCCATCTGTCTTTTTTTTTTTTTTTTCTTTTTATTTTTTTTTATTATGTTCCCTTTCTTCCTTTTTTTTCATTTAATTTTTTAATTGAAAATTTTTTTTATTTTAATATTTTATTTTTCATTTTTTAATTATTAATTTTTTTTTTTAAAATTTACACATTAATTTAAATATAACTCAAAACTTAATTTGAACTTAATATGACTCAAATAAATTCAAGTCAAAATTGAGTCAAGTCAAATTGAATCAAGTTTAAAATTTATATAACTCGAGTCAAATTGAAAAATTTTATAAAATAAATTTGACTTAACTCAACTTGAAAAAAATGAGTTGAATAGAGTTGATCTTCAAACTCGACTCAACGTGACTCATTTGGAACTCTAATTAGTCTAAGTTTTTATTAATGTAATCTAACAAGTTCATAATTGTATAAAATATAATATATAAATATTTATAATATAATTATATAAAAATTTATATTATTCTTCTATTATTTTATTTCTTTTATTTATTAATTTAAATATATATAAGATATTGCAATAAAAAATAAGAAAATTATCAGAAAAATCAATTTCACTTTATATATTAAATATATTTTTAGATCAAAATATATTTAAATTTAACATTAACTTATTTATTATTTTTTTTAACTATTTCTTTTTTCTATTATAAAGATTTTATATATATTACTATCTAGGTTTTTTAATAATAAACTTTAATAGTTTCATTTTTTTAAAATATTTCTTTAAATATATTTATTTATTTAATAATATTTATAAATATACTAAGTTTTTTAAAATATTAAATGATTTACTATATTTAAAATATTTACTATTTTTAATATTATATTTTGATTACAGAAAATTATATAATATAAAAAGCATCTAATACAAAATTCTTGTATATTTAATTATTATTAATAAACAAATATTAATGGCTAATACATTTATTTAACATTTATATATCTAATGCTAATAAAGTTTTTGATAATAAAAATTGAAGATTTATATATAAATATTTATAATTTTTTTATATATTCATATCTTTAATTAAATATTTAAGTAATTTATATTTTGGTTAAATTAAACTTTTTTTTCCTACAATTTAAAAAGTTACTTATCAATTATAATAAAAATTTATTTTTATCGTTTTGCACTTTGATGATTAAGATTTAACATTTTCAAAATTCTGTTTCTTATTATTGCATTTAGTTGTATTTATCAAGATGTTTTGCTTTTAAATATCTAAGTAAAAGAAAAATAACATTATTTAATTTTACAAAGTATATCTTTTTTTTCACAATTTTCTATTAATGATTTTAAAAATAATAAATCACATGTTAATAACATAAAATCATGCTAAAAATTAAACAGGACCGAAAAAATGATCAACGAATCCCTTGCAAGACCGATCGGTCATGATCTTTAAAAATGATCAACACTTTGCAAATCTCTAAAATGAATGATCGACGGTCTTTTTTTTCCCGAGAAATTCACGTGACTTTAAGATCAAAAGATCATCTTTTCACCCATGGTTTTTATCTATTGAATTATTATTTTATTTGCGATTATTCTTGTATTTGTGTTCTAGATTTTTTGAATGTTAAAAATTTTAATAATTCAAGATAATAAAAATCTATTTTAGCACCTATTTTGGCTATTTTGACTTTAAAACTTTCAGCTATTTCAGTAAATTATTTTATCTTCATGTATAATTAATTCCTTTTTATTAGTACGGAAGGACTATATGGGACCTTTACAATAGAAAAGGAGGCCGAAAAATCATATTTGGCATGTAAAAGTAAAATTAATTTTTTCCAGCAGTTTCCCCCCCTTTCTATTGCAAAGGTCCCATATATGTCTGTGCCCGGTCCGCCCGCTCAAAATTTGAGTCGATACGTGGTTGGTCCCTTTCGTTACACTTGTGCTCCGGACTTAACAAATGGTTTCTGAAACCGTTCCCTAATTATTAAGTTTAAGTATCTAAAGTTATAACCAAATTAATCGTTAATAATAATATATATATATTTCTTTTTTCATGTACTAATGCTATTAATAAAACTTTAATTATAAATCGTTGTTTCGATTTATCGAACACATTAGTTGAGTAAAGCAAAAAAAAAAATTTTTTTTTATGGTCACCAAATCACAAAGCTAATGTGACCTTTTTTAATTGATCAAAGATCATCATGCATAAAAAATGTAAATGATTCCAAATATGAAAGGTCATTAAGAAAAAATGATTAAATAGGTACTTCTTCAAAGGAAAAAAAAAAAAAAATAATAATAATATATTCATTCAACAATGATATATGAAAATAAACCGTTCAATTTTCTGTTTTATATTATTTTCACAATTCTTTCTTTATTAATAATCATTACATATCAGGAATATCGGTCTTTAAATGGCGAAGGCAATAATCGAAATGACCTATTAATTGGAACTTCAAACATTCCATTCGTCAGAAATATTCCATCTAAGCCTAATTTCGCAGATGAGAATTATAGTATGATTTTTACGCCAGGAAATTATACTACTGAGGTCCCAGACGCATTCATTGCTTGCAATGCTACATTACCCAACGGCTTATTTCCTTTGCCTAGGTGTGTTAGTAATAAATTGATGTCTATGCAATTGAATGAAGAAGATATGTTCAATTTACCACTTTTGGAGAAATTCAAAAGTAAGCGGGATATTTCTCATATTGTAAGTATGTTCCCCAAAAATTACGGTGGCGCAGAATTATTATTTGCTGCGGTACATTAACTATTCAATAACAATTTCTAAAATTTTCTAAATGAAAAAAAGTTAACATTTTGGGGATTTTTCATGAAAATGGACATTAGCTCTGGACCAGATTACGGAGTAAATTACCCAACAGGCGTTTACATTCCTCAGGACGATGCATCGTATTTCTCTAGCTATAAGAATGGTCCAAAACCAGTAAACTTTACTTTTACAACGGTAAAGCGTAAAATATTTATTATCGTAGTTATAATAAGAATCATTAAACATTCCTTATATAATTTTTTATAGAAATCGTTACCATTTAATCGATCAGATCCAAAAGGTGGATATACAGGAATAAATGAAGCGACTTCATTTGTTGACGCATCTACAATTTATGGTAACAACGATACTGATCTGCAACGAATTAGAGATTATGGTAATTACGGGAAAATGAGGTTGGAAATAGATAATTCAACGCCTGATGGGGAGTTAGGATATCCATATGTTGATGCAAATGGAAGGTTCATATTAGGATATGGTGCAGTATTTAGAAATGTTTTTACTGATTTGTTTCACGTAATTCTCTTACGTGAACATAATCGATTGTGTGATGAACTTTTTGCCATTCATGGAAATGATTGGGGAGATGAACAATATTTTCAGGAAGCTAGAAGATGGGTTATCGCTTTTATTCAAAGAATTACTTATTTTGAATATCGTAAGTATTATAATTTAATAAGTATTTGGTTAGCTATATTGTAGTTTAATATACGATATGGTTTATGATATATAAATATCATAGTCGGAATTGCGTTGGGAGCTCCTTTACCCAAATATGAGAAATACAATCCAAATCTTAAACCGGAAATCAATACTTTCTTTGCTACCGTAACTTATCGTTATGGTCATTCCGAAGTTAGGTAAAAACCAAATATGATAAAAGATTTTATTGATATTATATTACCATATTTACGAATTTTATTATATTAGCGATTTTTATAATATTGTAAATGAAGGAGGAAAGCCGCTTACAACGTTATCATTAAATGATGTACAAGCACCCGGACTATTAAAAACCTTTGGAATCCCATCAATTGTTCTCTCGTTGGCACTTCAAAGGTAATTTATCATAGTAATAAACTTATGAAAAATATTAATATTTTTAATTATCATCAACTCATCATTTTATAGACAAGAAGAAGTTGATATTTATATGTCTGATTTTATGTAAGTTTTATTTTTTTTATTTTCTTCTTTTTATTGTTAGTTATTTTGTTATTAAGATCACTTTATTTGTCATTATATAGGCGAAGTTATGTTCACAGATCAGTAGAACAAATGGATGTTGCCAGGTAGATAAAGAAGACATTTATTATCTATTACAAGTATTTAGATTTTTTTTTTTAATACCCTTATTTTTTTTTTTAGTCTAGATACCGTTCGAAGTAGAGATCGCGGTATTCCTTTATATAATGATGCAAGAGAAGCATTTGGTTTAACAAGGAAATCATCATGGGCAGAAATCTCAAGTGATCCTGATGTGCAAAAAAGACTGGAAGATACCTATGGAACCGTAGATCGAGTTGAAGCATTAATGGGAGGGTTAGCAGAAGATCACATTAATGGGGGAAATTATGGAGAATTATTTCATAAAAGCTTTTCAGAACAATGGAAAGTAATGAGAGATTCCGACAGATTTTGGTATGAAAATGAAGATGCGGGGTTCAGTAAAGAAGATATAGCAAAAATTCAAAATACAACCTTATTAGATATTTTAATAAGGAATTCCCCAAAATCATCATTATACCCGCAAAATCTATGGTCTGTGCAACCACCAAATTCATTAAAAATGAATGAAGATAATAGCACTTATAAGGATTCTACAACACTTTCCGATGGATATATGCTTAAATGGAAAATAGAAGGTTCTGACATTACTTTCTTGATTACATTAGGTAGTACAAATTCATGGTTTGGAATAGGATTTAATCCTCAGGGTAATGCCATGTCAGGAACTGATATGATGATATTTCAAAATCAAAAGAAAGAAGGTTCTAATGAAATTACCGTCACTGGAAAGTATTACAAAGGTCTTGGAATTGGAATTAAACCTCAGGAATTACCTGATAATTTGACATTATTAGGCGCAACAAAAGTTGGGAATGGAATGACTCAAGTTGAAGTCAAGCGGCCTTTAAATGCTGAAAATCGAAAATCTATTGATGGAACTATTCAAAGTATGTAAAAAAAAGGAGGTGTCTTGATTGTTAAAATAATGTTATATAAAGTATGATAACGGCGTTTTTATGGATTTATTTAGTGATTTACGCCTGGAACCCTAGTTCAAATGAATTAACTTATCATGGTGGAAATCGTGGTAAAAGAGAAGTTAATTTCCGGAACGGTATGTCTAATCTCGAGGACAGTAGAATGAGAATATTAATGATGCATGGAATTGTTATGTTTACTATTTGGGGAGTTTTATTTCCAAGTAAGTATTAAAAAACATTTATTTGTTCGTTTATTTATTTATTTATTTACCTTTTTTACCAACTTTTTTTTGTTATTCTGAATTTAATTCAGGTTCGGTATGGATAGTCAGATATTTAAGGCATATCGATAGCTATATGGTACAGCATCGAAATTTAAATTTAGTTGGCGGAATGATAGTAGGGATATTTGCCGCGGTAGCCATGTCAGTAACACCTTTACACGCGAGGAGTCCTCATGCAATGTTAGTAAATTTTCTTTAACCCCTTATCATGAAGAAATTAACCACATTCTTAACCTTTTTTTTTTTAATAAATATTATAGAATAGGCTTAACTATATTTGCTTTAACAATAATACAAATTTCTTTGGGCATAATGGCGATTTGGGGATTGGCTAATGTAGAATCAGCAGCAACAGGATTTGTCCGTAATTTAAAGCATTTACATTTTTACTTGGGTGTCATTTTGCTTTTAACTGCATGGTAGGTATTTCATATTTACTAAAAAAAAAAAAAAAAAAAAATTTATCATTTTAATATATTTTATTATAGGGTTAATGTATTCTTTGGCATGCATGTATATGGAGCGAATAAGGCATTCATTTGGGCTTATGTAGTTTGGTTGAGTAAGTAATTATTTATATATGAATAAGTTTTACATTTACGTTATTAATAATAATTTATATAAAAAAAAATTTTACGCATAAACAGTTTTTTTTGGATTTGTGATAACCACAAGCGAATTTTATTATAAAATCAAGAATATGCAATTCTTGTGGCCGGTAAGATTTACAGAAGATTTGACAAAACGGATTCATAATTGTATCCCTGAAGAGGTTTTTGAAAATTTACCCGTCATTACTTGGGATGTATGTAATAAAATAGAGGTTTCTTTTCCAATTTTTTTTTTTCTTTATAAAAAATATATATATATTAATTGAATTTTTTTCTGTTTATTTTTACAGGAATTTAATAAAAGAGTTATGACGGGAGCCAATTTAGTTATAGCAGAGGGATTAGTATTTGATATACATCGATGGATCCCTGTACATCCAGGGGGACAAAGAATATTAAAAAGAGTAGTTGGCACTGATATTACACAAGATTTTTTCTTTGATCCAGCGGATCAAATAGTTATTAATAATAATTCTGATGATTATGATGTACCACGACCTAGTATCTCGGTATTAACGGATAATACACATAAAGACAAAATGAATGACATCATGAAGATAAAGCCTCATAGCATAGCAAATGCTGTTGATATAATAAATTCCAAATCATTTAAGAATCGTAGAGTTGCGATGCATCGTCATTCAAAATTTGCTACGTCTAAATTAGCTAGTATGGTAATTGCCAGGATAAAATCTAAACAGATAGAAATAAGTGATGAAAAAGCACCTATTATGACGATGCAACCACTAAATGAGCCACTACGTTGTAATATTTTCCGAAGATATATTTTAACCAATATTGAATTTGTAACTAGACAGAATGCTACAAACCCTGTTAAAAAATTCACATTTCAAGTTATACATCAAAACGATAAATTACCGAAATTCTTTCCTGGTGATTTTATTGAAATAATGTGTTTTACTAATAATCAAGTGACTACTAGACTATATACTCCAATTCAGGGATCAACTGAAAATAGTTTTTGTATATTTGTTAAAATATATAAAGATGGTATTATGTCTCAACATTTGGTAAGTAAATTGAATCGTTATCGTGTATGTAATTATATTTTAAAATGTTTTGTCTCCTTTTCTTTGTATTTGTAGAATAAGCAATTGAAGAATTTTGAAATCAAAGTGAGAGGACCATTTGATATAGCGGATCGAATGTCACAAATATCTTCATCGCCATCCTTAAAGCCGGCTTCGGTAAATAGTAGACCATCATCACCAACTTATTTATCAGTTAACGACGCTAGAAAGTATAATAACAATTTCGGCATAAAAAGCTCCAATAGTATTAATACTCAACTTAATCCTTCGAATAAATACAGTTTACTTGATGGTAGAAGTGGAATATTATTAAATAAAGAAAGGGCAGATTTATGTTGGGATTATTTATTTATGGTCTGTGGTGGTACTGGAATCATACCAATGTTACAACTGGTAAGTAGTTCAACCTTTTTAAATTTTTAAAGCATTAAATATTATTTCAATTATTAGTTTGTTTAATTTAATATTTTTACTTTATAAGATACAATATCATATGGAGAAAGCGGCCACTTTAGATTCCAATTTCAAATTATTTTTATTAGTAGCAAATGATACAATAGCTGACCTAATATGTCCAAAATATTTGGACTATTTATGTCAGGTACTCAAGGGAAAACTGAAAATCACTTACATTTTATTAAGACCACCACCAATTTGGAATGATTTAGGTGGATTAATTGATGATACAAAATTATATGATTGGATTAGTCAAAATTATGCTGTGCCACCTCCCGTAATTCCACCAAGGTTAAATGATTTCAACAGTGGCATTGGTACAAGTTATTTAACTAATAGTAATTTGAATGCTCATACTTATTATTCTAATCCAAATCATAATCATTATAATTTGATTAATAATATATATGACGATGATCAATTGCATAATGAATATTACCAACAGCAAAATGATTCAAATCAAATGGATCCTAGTAAATCTTCATTATCCAGAAAGAGTTCGGCATCTTCACCATCTCATATGAATGAAATGATATTAATGAATGAAAAACATAATTATATGAGACAATTTGCTATAGATAATTCTAAACAGGTTAAATTAGTTGCTTGTGGTAGTTATCAATTTAACGAAAACATTAGGAAATCTTTGGAAAAATTGGGTTATCCTATTGAGGAAAAGGCTCTATTCATTAATTAATTATTTATCAAATTCTGTAATTTTTTGTATCAAAATCACGTGTCCAAGATTTTTTGTGAAAATGCGCGCGATACTTTTTTTGTATTTGTATTTGTATTTTTAAAAATAGGTGTACGTTGCGATGTAAAAATAAAAAATATGCATTGTTATATAGTAAAAAATAATAAAATTGCGATTGCATGTGATGCAAAATTATAGTCTAAAAATGAGAAGCACGCTCTCGTACGCGCATATATGCAGGTTTTGTATCACAAACTTTAAGAATGTTATTAATCCGAAAAAAAAAAAAATATGTAATTCAAAATTGAACCTTTATTTTTCAAATAAGTCGAAATAATGATAAACGAAGAAGACTTACTAATAAATGATAATAGTTTGCAAAAATTATTTTCTAGTGAAAAACTTGAAAATAGTGTATCTGATATACGTGCAATTCTATGTGGAACATTATCAACTTTTGGTATTTATTGTTCAACCAAACAATTAAATACTTTGGTTATTCAATCTTTAATTTCTCGTTTTAAATATAGATCAGGATTTAAGTTTAAACTTGAATAAAGGCTTTGATCCTTTATTTCATTTACCCGAGCTGCCTTCTAAACCAATTGATGTCTTATTAAATTCTTTACCGAGTACAAATTCACAATTTATACATAAACAAACTAAAAGTTCCGAGAACTTGGGTATAGATGATGATGAAACGCAATGTTCTATATCAACACAAATGTCTGAGAGTACATATAATTCGGTATCCGAAAATAAGACAGTCTGGGAGAAAGCAATGGATTTTGATAAGAAATCGGTAAGTAAGTAAACTTGATGAAAGACTTCGATATTTACGTATAACATTTATTTCTTTGTTTTTATTTTTTGTTGTTCCTTGTTCATAGGGACAAATGTTTTCTTGGGAGTCAACTGAAACATCAAAGTTAAAACAAAATCCGACTTCACCGTACTTAACAGAATCAGATATTTCAGTATTTGAATCCGTTTATCATAGCCATTTTTACCATTCTTATGGCTATACCAACTTCTCCATTCCTCATGAAGTTTTAATCCAAGATGTTCTAAATTTAATAATTGGAACGCCATCCCAAACATTTACCTATGATAAATCTAGTAGAAGGTTCATTTCAAAATTTTCAACCCTTCGTATGAGTGGATGTAGTTCTAAAAGTATGAATAAGTATGTTCAAAGAAATATGATTTTTGAGAATTAGATACCTATTAATTAAATATGAAAATTTTTACTTAAAATTTATATTTTATTTATAGGATGTTGAGACGATTTTTAAATCTTGGTTCACATATTAAAAGGCTTGAAACTGTTTCCGAAGGGTGCATGATGAATGCACGGTATATTTATTATTATTCTTGGATATTATATATAATTCATTACATAATTATATTTCATAATTTTTTTTTTTTTGTTTAGATTAAATGGATTGACTGGCGTTGCCTTTGGACGATCTCTTTTTTCTTTTATTGCATTTGTACGAACTTCAATTGTTGAAATGGCTGAAACAATAACTGCCCAAGATCAAATGAAAATTGTTCGACTTTATCACATAATAGACGATGCCTCATTAGTAATTGAAAGAATTGCAGCGTTTTGTCGATGCGTAAGAATTTAACGAATTTTACATTATTAAACAAATTCTATTATTCGAATTAATATGATGAATGAATGATATATAATGATATAATGCATACTTTTAGGATGTAGATAATTCGAGGATATTAGAATTGACAGAAAGTCAAAAAGAACAAATTGAAAATGAAGGGTTTTATGTGCCATTTGGTTCCAATATCTTATCAGAGCTATACACAACTGCAGAGTCAATAGATGCGGCAAGAACTCCACTTCTGAAATCTATATTGTTAGCATTTTTGGAGCAATCGAGTTATCCTTTTTTCCATATGCTAAGTTCCTGGTTAGGTGTTTGTTCTTCATCTCCTTATGTTTCATTACCCTTGGAATTACAAAAGGGTGATTTTCTTGATCCATATGAAGAATTCTTTATTGTTAATTTTGAAGTTGATTCTAATCATGTTAAGAATGATGGGGATGGATTTTGGCAAGGTGGAATTCATGTAAGTTTTTCCCTCACATAACGCTCTCGCATAGTTCTTGTAAATTCGTGAATAATTTATTATATCTATCACAGATAAGTGAAGACCATCCACTTCCTGCTTTTATTGATTCTGAGTTAGCTCGAGATGTTCTCGAAGCAGGAAAATCTCTAAGATTGTTACGAGATTGTCGCCCAAATCATCCATTGTGTCATCCGGGTGTTATATTAGATCAAACAACCGGCAAGCAAGCTTGGGATATAACAATGAAGTGGTTATTCATTCAAGGAGACATAGATGAGTAGGTGAAGAATCAATACAATGTAATATTTGTAATAACTTACAATTATAAAATATTCTACAATATCATTTCATATTTATATTTTATATATATATATATACATGGTTATTATATAGAATGAAAGAACAGCTACAAAATTACTCAAAAGATATGTCAATAGCAATTGTAATACAAGATGAACGCCGCAAAGCGGAAATTACTCGAATTCGTGAACGTTATCAGAGAAAAATGACAAAGAGGAAACATGATGTTAGTTAGTTTTATTTACTTTATTCATATATTTATATTTAGTCTAATTTTTCGTTGTGATATTTTAGGCTGAATTACTATTTAGTCTCAGGAAAGAATCTGAAAGAATGGAACTTGATGAACGATTAAATAAGAAAATGGAATGGAAGAAAAGTGTTGAGGTAACATTTATATTATTTTTTTTTTTTAAAAAAAAATAAGATTAATTTGTAAACTTTATTATAATAGAAATATTTAGCAGAGAAAAAATTGAGTGTTTCTGGAGCTACATCAACCTTACAAAATCCCTCAATCATAATACCACCAACTGAAAGGCTTAGAAATACGGTTTTTGTAGAATCTCCGGTTGAAATTCAAACATCTAATAAGAACCTTGAATTAGATAATATTTATCCAATGACTCAGAAAGAAACTTCTGAAGAAATTGATCAGGCTTGTAACACTTTAAATATTGAAAATATATTCAGTATACATCGAACAGATGATGTTGACTTTGCACTATCTTATTCAATAAACGATAATCCAACAACGGCATTAATTGAACGCCTTTTGCAAGTACAATCATCAAATTCTTATGCACACAACGAATATATTCTTCCTCTGAAAGCTGTTACAGAGTTAGTTGTTCGACAAACTTTACTTTGTCATTGTCGTTTGATTAATGCTTCAATTCTATCGATTTTTTTTCATGATCTTGACCTTCGTGCTCATTTAAGTGTCTTGCGAGACTTTATGCTTATGGGAAATGGAACTTTTGTTTCTGGATTGGTGGATGCACTATTCAATGACAACGTTGATCATGGAGTAGGTATATTTTCAGCCAATAATAACCTTGGGATGGGTATAGGACTTGGTATTCGATTGAATAGCCGCCAGACTTGGCCCCCTGTTGGAATCGAATGGAGAATGGCTTTAAAGGCTGTTATTGTAGAAACTATTCTTTTGGAAAAAAAGAATTTGGAAAATGGAGACTCTAATGAGACTATAGATGCATGGGGTAAAGTTAATGACTTGGATAATATGCTTATGTTTGGTATCCATAATTATGAAGAATCCGAAGTTTGTAGTGATCCAAACGGTAATTATTGTTTACTTATAGAGAAAAATTTAAATTCGAAAAAAACGAAAAGAAGTTGGTCTCGAATGTTCCGAACATATTATTGAATAATATAATTAAACTAATTTATTTTAAATTTCAAGCTTTGGAAGCACTGGATTTTCTTTACCTTGATTACAAACCTCCTTATCCGATTAATGTCATTCTATCGCCGAACTCGTTAACAAAATATAATCGATTGTTTACGTTTCTTTTGCGAGTGTTGCGTATGGGAACAGTGATACGACATGTTTATAGGCTTGCTTATGAACGTTATTTGTATGATGATGATGACGAGGCTGCTGAACATAGTCTACTTGTTCAAAAATTTCGATTTGAAGCTCAGCAGTTTATTGTTGCATTACATGGGTATGTATTTGATGTCGCAATATCATCTACATGGACATTATTTATGAAAAGGTTAAATAAAATCGCGAAAGAATCTGAATTTGAACTACCTCGTGAGCATCTTTGGGGACGTGGAAGTACTAGTGATACGGTTAGTTTTTTGGATGGACAATCGGATGTTTTTTCAATAGGAAATGCGGATGAATTTGAAGATGAGGAAGATGACGATGGGATGGGAGAGGGCGTAAAAGACCTCGAATCATTACGTGCATATCATGATCATGTATTAGATCGTATGCTATTTCAATGTTTACTAAAAAAGAAACAAGAAGCGATTATGAAGGTTCTAAATGGAATTTTTACAGTGATATTAACCTTTGCTAATAAATTGCAACGAAAAAGATCGCGAATAATTGATTTGCAAAAAAGACAAGAATACTGGAATTCAATTAAAGATTTATATGGAAAGTTTAGATTATATACAGCAATGCTTGTAAAAATATTAATGGCTTTAGATGAGAAAGGTGGTGGAAGAATAGGAATGGGAATGAAACGTATTGTTATTAATCCTGAAGGTGAAAGTTTAAGAACTAGTTTTACAAGTCATGATGGTGGAAGATCTTATCATGATAAAGTTGATAATCAATCCGGTGGTGGATTTTTACAAGAATTTCTATTAAGAGTAGATTTTAATGGTTTTTACGCTAAAATTATAGAAAAAGAGCTGTCAAAAAAGTAGTTATAGTTTTATAACAAAATTTAAAATTTACATGAGCAACTTTTCCGTAAGAAGTTTCGCGTTGTAATAAAGATATTATGAAATTTCTAATTATGGATATGCAACGAAAATGTAATCGTATACGTTCTGCAAATTCTATAAACATCAAAACATTATTCTTGGACTAAAATTTTAACCGTCAATCTTACTGTTGATATTGCAAAGCAGCATTAGTTTCTGTTGGTTGCATTCTATTTCTTGACATTTTAAATTATAAATCCTATTATTTTATTCACTTATTATAATCTTAAAGCCATCATCCGGTCAACACAATTATATTCAGACTGGCGAAAGAAAACCGCGTGTATATTATGCTTCGATTTCTATTCTTTAATTTGTAATCGAGAACATCCGTAGTAATATGATTGACTTTGTGACTTAAAATTCATATCATTGAATAAGTGCTAAATTCAGTGAAGATTTTTAAACCTGATTAATCATCATTTGTAACATTTCCCTCTTGCAGAATTCTCATTCATCATTATCATCATCTTCATTATCATCAGTTATTTTTAATTTCTCTTTATTTTCTTTATCAAAATTTTTATCAATAATTTATTTGATATACAAGTTATAAAAGACTGGATAAATATTTCATTAGAAAAACTTTTTCATGAATAAAGATTAAAATGGTTCAGATAAATCTGAAGATTTTTGGTTTAGATCAACTTTCTAAAAATTTTCAGATCAATTCAGATTTTTTACAGATTATAATTATTTGAACTAAAAAAAATCAGAATTAAATCAAAAATTTTAAAATAACCTAAAAATTTTAATTAGTTCATTCTAATTAAAGTTGCTTGTCTAAATCTATTTTAAAATTAATATAATATTTAAATTTTTAGTTTTACTAATTTTTATTAAAATTTAATATATTTTCACAATTTTTATATTTGATATAATTTTTTTTACCTTTTTTTATATTTTGTAACTTTTAATATTATTTAAATGACTTATTCAATTAAATAATAAAGAATTATTTAATAAAATAATCAAAATTATTAATCCAATAAAATGATATTTTTATTATTCAATTAGAATAATTAAAATTATTATTCAAATTAAATGATAAAATTATCATTCAATTAAAACAATCAAAATTATTATTTTCAATTAAATGATAAATATATTATTTGATTAAAACAATTAAAATTATTATTTCAATCAATAATAAAAATATTATTTGATTAAAATAATTAAAAATATTATTTTAATTTAGAGGTTAGAACTGATCAAAAAATCTTTAACTGATTAAAATCAATTAACAAGCTATTATAACTAAATAATAATCGATTAATTAATCAGTTAATTAATCAATTAATTTGTAATAATAATGTTAATCGGTTAATTAACCGATTAATATATAAATTTTCATTTAAAATATACATTTTATAATTTTTTGATTACAATCATAATTAATGTTCTAAAATATTTATTTATATATAAATATTGAATTATTGAATTTATAAATAATGTTAAAAAAAATAAAAATATGGAATATTTATAAAATATTTAATAAAAATATTAGTTTACCTTTTTCTAAATTTAATAAATAAAAATTTATTAGTTTAATATAAGAGAACATTTCAATTACAGTTCAAATATTTACTTTATTAATAATAAGTGTAAACATATCAATATATTTTAAGTTTCTTTTAATAAAAAGAATTTCTTGAAAAACTTTTGAACTAAGACGTATCTGTTTATTTGACATGTTATTTTCAATATCTGAAAATAAGCATTCACTTAAAATAAATGTTGTTGAGATAGACAAATATTTGCATGCTAATACTATTAGTATAGAAAATCTTTATTAATTCTAATTCTACCATTCAAAAGGATTAGTAGAAGGATCTGCTTTTTCTGTAATATTTATATTAAGGTAATTATTAATCTCACTTGCTTTTTTTTACGTTTTTGATTTTTATAGAGTGTATTAAAAATTAAATCATCTGTTAATTATTTTTTAGCAGTTGATAACATTTTTGATTCTTTATTTTGATTTAACTTAAATTTCAAATCTTCATATATCTGTTATAATTCAACTTCAGTTTTTATTTTTAAATCGTCATCTAATAAAAAATCAAAATCTTTGTATCTAGGATCTAGAATTGTTAAAAGTAAAGTATATTGATTAGGTTTTTACTAATAATGTTCAAGAGACTTAATGATCATTACTAATATTCTTTTAATTATTTGATGAGAATTTGTAGATTCTAATTGAGAGGTATTCTGTGATTTCCTTAATAAGTCACTATAATTAATTTTCTTTAATTTTTTATGTAAATTATATTTATGAGACCTAATAATAACTGATTTATTACTTGTTTTATCCAATTCTGAATTATTAAAAGTTTCATTTTCTTCTTCTGATTTATCAGAATAATCTTCTTTCATATTTTCTATATAAGTCAAAAAATGTAAATTTATTGTATCTGAAAAAATTATAAATAAATAAAATATTTGTTAATTTTAATAACTTATAATTATTATCATTAATAATAATATTATTAATATCATCAATCTAAATCATTAAAATTGATATTATAATTTTTTTTTAATACATTAATAACTATTAACTATAATGTATAAGCTACATATGGTAACCTTTGTATCTTATTATTCTTTTGATTTAAAATATTAACAGTATTTTTCATAATACTTTCATTGTCTAATACTACACAAATATCTTATTCTCTAAACGATAATCTTCTATATACTTTTCTAAATATTTAAATATAAATACTGCTGTATGTAGATATTATATACTTTCAATAGTAATTAATATATCATATAGTTTAAAATTTTCATTTACTTAATGACCAGTAATTCTGATATATCCTATTTTACTTCTTGCTATCTAGAGGTCTATTATGATTAAAATAAATTCATAAGTACTAACTATTAATGATAATAATTTCTTAATTCTGAATTTATATATATTTGTAATTAAATTATTAATTGTCTTATTGCAAGAGATGGAATAAGATAAATCTAATCCAAAAAGAAATTTTTTAAATATATTATTTTTTAAGATATGAAAGAGTTAGAAATCAATAATAATAAATTTAAGCAATAATATATTTAACTTATATTGAAATATTTTTCTATAGAATTTTATTTTTCTGAACATTAAGTTAATTTTTGTTTGTTGTGTTTTTAGTTCCTATTAGTATAAGAATTATTAATTTCTATTTTATTATTTATAAATAAAAAAAATATTTACTGCTTCTTATTCTTCATCTTCCTCAATTATATTATGAATTGAATTCAGGTGATATTTTATATTTGATGTAGAGAATTTAAATATTTATAAATCATATTATATAGCTCTTCCTTCTCATTTTTTATTGTATATCAGACTTTTCTATTATCAATCTTCTCAAAATATTTTATACAAAACTCTTCTTAGATTTAGAAAATAATTTTAATTTTTTGCTGATTGACTACTGGTTGATTCTAATAATGATGACCTTTTAAAAATTGTTGTGAAAGATATAGCTTTTGATGATCTGCTTCAATGTTTCTATAATCAATATATTCAGAAAAATCATTATTATCATCTATGTTAAATTCTTTATAATGATTACAAAGATGTATATAATATAAAATAAAGGTTTATTTAAAAAAAATTTAAAACCAAAATTAATTTAGCTAGTTTTTTTTTTACAAAATTGATTTAACTAAAAAAAAACTTATTGAAGTACTATTTTAAGATGATCTGCATTTTTAACTGATTAAATTAATTAATTAATTAATCGGTTAAATTAATCAGTTAGATTAATTAATTAATTAATTTTTTGAGATACTTTAATTAATTAATCAACTTAATCGATTAATTAATTGATTAACCTTAATCAGTTTCAACCTTTATTTTAATCAAATAATAAAAAGATTATTTAATTAGAATAATTAAAAATATGTTTCTTATTAAATAATAAAAATTTAATTTAATTAAATTTTTAGATTAATCTGAAATTTTTAGTTTAAATTAGAATTTTTATGATTTACAGTTGAATTTAGATTCAAATTATCTTATATTTGGATCAAATTGAACTATTTAAAAATATTATTTATGAACACTTATCTTATCTATAAATATTATTGAATTTACTTGTTTAAGATTTTCTTTAACAATTAATCTAATATCATTACTTATTATCTATAAATATTACTTTTATGAAGATTATACTTAATGATTTATTAATTATAAACAGAGGTTCACCATTTATCATTGAGAGAGCTAAGTAAACGGATAGGGTTAATATTTAATAATTAATATACTTATTAAACTACCTGAGATTACTGCTTATTTTACTCTAAGTTCTTCAAATATCAGAATAGATCTAGTTTAGCTACAAATACATTCTAATTTATTAATGGTTTCTTTTCAACTATTCTTGTTACCTTCTTATCTTTTTTCAGTCGCAGAGCTAAAAGCTATTTTCATAGCTATAATTATAACATCTTCTAACTGTCATGTGATTATTAAAACAGATTCACAAATAGTCATTCAACAACTTTACAAATTTAAAAGAATTTTGATTACCTCTCTATTGATTTAGCCTCTTTTGAAATTAATAATTTTATACTTTAGTTTAGTCTATTTAAAATTATAAAGTCTCTTAATCTTAACATTACCTTTACAAAGTTAAGATGCATTTAAAAAATCTATTCAATAATAAAATTGATCATCTAGTTAAGAATAACAATAATTCTACTACCCTTTTATTTGATTTACAATATGCAATCTAATTTTATTTCAAATATATAGAGATAGCTATTTTTATTCCTATCTATTTATTTATCAAAAATATTATGTATTTTATAACATTTAACAAATTTAAATAATTTTATCTAATTATTATATATAATAAATTCTCTATTAATTAGACAGCTATAGTCTTCTATATTAATAATAAAATTGCTAATAACTATATTTTATATGAGACTTCAGCTATTTGAAAAAAAATTCAAAAATTATTAGAAATGTTTCTAACTATAAAAGTTCTTAAAATACATTATTCTGATATATTTTATTCATTTTGACTATATGTTTATTGTGAAAATATAAAATAAAACCTTTAAATATATTGAGAATATCTAGTTTATTGAACTAAAATGCAGAATATCATCACTAGTTCACAATGATTCCTCTATAATTAGAGTTAGTTAAATTAGTCTTAGATTAGTCCTGATCCTAAAATTTGTAAGTCTTATTAAATGGATTTACAAACTAGGTCTGATTAAGTTTTTATATAATAAGTTTCAAAACTAGGTTCAAATAGATCCTAGAATTAAGTCTGAATAGATTTACAATATATTTATATAATATAGTTGTATAATTAATTAATAAAATACTAGAAATATGATTAATACTGTAACCGGGTGATGATCTTGACGATCATAGATCTACAAATGTGTAATGAAATACAAATGTCGATAATATCAAATATATTTAACATGTTTAATATGTTTAATATAGTTAATATAGTAAATATGTTTAATATAGTTAATATAGTAGATATGTTTAACATAGTTAATATATTAGAAATGTCAATATATGTAGTAAAA
>CAJVPQ010000858.1:0-22558 GCA_910591825.1 Funneliformis caledonium
AAAATTTAATATACAAAGAATTCTTAGGGATGAAAATCTTGTATAATTTCACCTATAGTATTTGACGGGAAAAGGGGTAAAAATCGAAAAATTTTTCAAAAAATTTATTCCAGAGTTACTTATTCAAAACATTTATTAATTTAAAAATGTTTTTTTTTTTTTAGAATTTTGTCCCTTTTGAAATAAATAAAAAATTTAAAATAATAAATAAAAATATCGCAGAAAGAAATTTGTTATTTTCTAAATTTTACGAGTATGTTTAGTTTTTTATTTTTTCCTTGGTTTTATGAAAATTTTTTAGATATAAAACATGGTTCAAATCAAAACTTCATCAAAAATATATATATATATAAATTCGCCATGGAATTTTCCATAATTGCAATCGTCTTTGGCCTATTATCGATGACGCTCACGCTCATTGAAGGTAAATTTGAATGACTGATCATGACAAAATATTTAAATATTTTATAAACATTTGCTCTAATAACTTTATATATATTGGTTGTATGAAATAAATAAGCTCATACCGTGTGGATACATAAGAAGGTAACGGTTGGTACACATACACGTGTTACTGCCGCCAAAGATCGGAACGGCCACGGATTCTCCACCGATGGTGATTGGGCTCACAAAGGTTATTCTTTGAATATCCCTGATGATGTAAATACATATTGGCTCAGTTTCAATGTTTATCTCTCTTTTGAAGGAGATAAATGGCTTGGCCCAAATCAATAATGATGGGAATAAATGTTATCACTTTCATGGTACTATAGATAATTGGGACATATTTAAATGTTAAACCAATTTTTATCGGCTGAGCAGCAAAATGATCATTCATTATTTTTTAATTATGTCCATTCACTTAAATCATTTTATAGTCATAACTTAATAATTTTCCAATTTGAAACCTCTATAAAGGTTATAATAATGATAATTAGAAGAATCCCTTAAATTGATATAATTATTACCTTATTTCTGCTATATTTTAAAACTTTATTTATTTTATTGTCGGGCATACCGTCTTTAAAAATCAATTATATGACTGAAATTTTCCCTAGATTATCGTAATTTGCTCCGGTATAGATTAACTCCTTTAAATTCTGATACAAATAAACAAATTGATTGAAATATTATTTTAAATTTATCTTCTTTTTTATGATCAAGTAACGCAGTAGTCATCTACATGCGCATAACTTTTTATTAATTATTTTTTAAAAAAACCTTTGTTACCAAATTAAAAATCCCCTAAATATACCATCCAGGCAAAAGTATTTATTAAATATAAAAATATTATTTGACATTCTAAGTATATATTTAAAATATACGATGATTCAAAAAAAATTCTTTATATAAACAATTAAAATAAATAAATTTATTTGATTAACGGAGCGGAGGAGGTTATTTAACCCCTTGCAAAAATTTAATTAATATGTAATATCAAATGAGGCACAGAACTGGTCATATTGGAACTTAAACAGGCTACACTCAAAGAATAACCGAATCGCTCGTACTTCTCATCCATAGTTTGAAAGAGTATTGGAGAAATAATATTGTACAAATTTTCGATCTTTTTTGAAATAGAAATTTTATCCATTTGATCAGGGTTTCCGTATGAAAATAAGACTTCAAATATTTTGTTTGCAATTAAAATTCAAATATTCGAAATTATATATAGAATATTCAAAAAACATAAATTAAAAAATACTTAACCAATCGAAGAATAATTAAATAATGAAAAAAACAAATCATCGAAACTTTCAAATATTTGAAAAGATATATGAATTTCAAACGGAAACATTAGCTTAAATTACAGACAAAAAGATATTTAAGAATCATGTCGATATAATCGAAATCATGGTATTTTGATGAATCTATTTAAGTGATGCCGAAAAACGTGCATTTGGGAAGTAAATTTCTTTATTTTCTAATGGATCAAGAATTAAAGATTTATTTATTTATTTATTTGACTCATTGTAGGTGATATTATGGGAATTTTTCCCGGGTGATATTTACAAAGGCCAATACTGTAGTCATATTAAGGGTGCTATTAACGAAATAAAGGATACTCCCGCTATTAAGTATTGAAAACCAGGACAGCTCACTATCAAACCTTTTTCACCAATAACCCAAAAGGGTCAATATCCGCAACTGTCCATCACTGGTAAGTTACTCACCTCTCGAACAGAAATTTTTGGTCATTAAATCAACTCTATAGTCACCCTTATATCACTCCTTCTCTTTAGTCATAAAATATTTGGTATCGTCTTATAAGATATTGTTACAATAAATAAATAAAATTAATTTTTCTTTAAAAAAGATTTTTATTAAAAATAAAATCTTTATAATATGAAAATAATACTTAATAAGCTAAAAATATTACTTTTTGTTTATTTTTTCTAAAACAAAAAAAAAAAAGGTATTTTCTAAGAAAAAAATTTTTTTATATTTTTTTGATTGATGTTACCGGCTATAAAATTTAACCAAATAAAGTTCAGCAATTATATAATAATATGAATCAAAATCTCTTTTGTTGGAGGGAGCTAATCTATTAGAATCAGGTTACGTGACCCATATATAAATTAGAATAAATGATAAATAAAAAGATAAATTAACGGTTAAAGCATTTATTAAACTATTGTAAAATAAAATTTATTTTATTTAATTCACATTATGATCGACGGTGATCCAATCAGCAAAAACTGCCAATGAAAAATTTAATAGAATGCATAGTAATGTTTTCTTCATGAGTGAAATGACTTTTTTTTTCCCTTTTCGAATAAATCAGGTAGACCTTATATACCTTGGAAAAAATCAAAGAGACCACAAGCCTTAAACAGTTTCGATATTGAATTTTTTTTTTTAACTACTGTAACATTTAATTTCGGAACAGTCGATCTATTACGAAATATATGATCTTTAACGAAAGATTTTAAATATATAATATAAATGGATTTTACAGCATAAATTTATTTAATTATTTAAGAATGAATTTCGAATTTCTGTACTTATCAAATTTGAGAAAAATATTTAAAGAGTCACAATAAGGATAAACGTTCCCTTTGTAAATTGATTTTCGTCTGAAATTGGAATCCATTTACGAATTTCGGACAGTTATAAAATTTTTAGCTTTTTTCTAAATTTTCGATTTTTCTTTTTGTTTATTAAAGACGTTTGTATTTTTTTTTCCTTACATATTTCGTTTTTTTATTTTTTCTGTTCTTTTTATTTTTTACTTTTTATCGTTTTATTTCTTCTATTTTTTTGGATTTTTTGATCAATCACATTCGGGCTGTAGATTTTTTTTTTCTTTTTATTTTTTTATTTTGATTTTATTTTTTTTTTTTAAATTATAAATATAAAATAGGTAAGCTTTGTTCATTTTATTTTATAATTATTTATTGTTGAATCGATTGAATATAAATTTTTTCATTTAAGTTCGATTTTTATTATCATTCAGGTTTCTCGATTGTGTCGGGATCTGCGTAAGTTAATTTTTATTTATTCATTGTCATGTTTTATTTTTAAACATCTGACCGAAGTGATATAACCCGAAAAAAAAAATCATTCTAAACATTTTCTTTTAAATTTTTTTTTTTACAAAAAGTATAGGAACACTCGCCTTTACGAGTTGCCTGTAAATGTAATTATTCCATTTTTAACTTGAGAGAAATACTTTAAATTAAAAGAAATAAATAAATAAAATTAGTGATTAATCATTCTTTTTTTTCATTACTTAATTTAATTATTAAATTTTTATATAATTATTATTTTTTTATTTGATATAATGATTTATAAAATCATAATTATTCAATAAAATCACTTAACTTTTTATAGACTGTATTTTTCAAATCTTATTTATTGCGCATAAAAAATAATCTTTACAAACTTAAATTTTTGGATTTTCTCTCGGACGACAAAAATAAAAAAAAATAAAATAATACATTTTTTGCAAAAAAAAAAATCGAAAAAATAATTCTTTTATATTAGAGTTTATTTCCTATTTATTTCGTTTCGGCTTATAACAAGTTGAAACTCTATTAAATATGAGTAATCGAAAAAAATATAACAAACTCTCGAAATAAAGATCACTAAATAAATTTTAAAATCTTCATGTTCTATATTAAATATTGAAATATATATATAAAAGTCATATAATATTATTTGGTTTTTTTTTTCTCAAAATTTTATAATAAATGAGGAGGGTCGTTATATCAAGTTCTGGCTATACAATGTAATCTACTTGTAAATATTGAAATGTAATTTATTTATTTATTTTTAAAAAAATAAAAGATCTTTAAGCGACAGATATTTTACGTATTGTAAAGCAGTGGATTGAGGGGTTGAAGTCCTCCGGCTATTCACATCTTGAGTTGTTTAATGAGTACTAAAGATTGTAGATACTACTATGTAGATAAATTATTTTGAAGTCCACTCGTTCCTTCTTGTGAAAAAATTCTTAATTAGATCTTTTGTTGCTTAAATGATTAATACAAAATTTAAACTCTTGGGATGCTTCATCGAATTCTTATCATTTGAATAATATTATCATTTCATTATTTTAACTTTGCACTTTAAACTTATTGCAACATCTTGATGATAAAATTTTATTGTGTAAAGGTTCAGCTCACTCCTTCTTTTGTAATAATAAATAATGTGAGAAGAGATTTTTGCAAGTTTTCATTAATCATCTTGGAGCCGAGAATTGCTTCGACTCTACACTATTCTGCGATATTATCTTTTTTATTTTAAATTGATGAGAAAAGAAGTTTTGTATTGTCAATATATTTTTAGTTGTAATAATTCGGTCAACTCGAATTTTGATTGGTCAATTTTTACATATTCTAAATAATAAATCGCTAATCTTCTTATTATAAGTATTTATCGAAGTAGCCAATTAACGTATTCGTAGGACTTAAAATTGTCCAATTCAAAGTTACTGTAATATCATGATAACAAAAAAGAAGCAGTCACATAGCATATTTCCATGGAAGCGTTTTGATTTTCGAAGATCAGTTAAAGGTAAATATCTTTTTTTTTTCAATTATTAATTGTAAATATTTTTCTTTCTTTTTATTTATTTAATTCCGAATTTCGGTTAATTAAATTCGAAGGATATGAAGTACAATTCCTTAAATTTTTTGGTAAAGATCTATTATCTGACGCAGTAAAGCAGATGCAGTCATTTCCGAATCTCAGCATAATTGAATATATTATTTAAAATTTTTTTTGCTGTGATGAAGTTTACATTCCAAAAATATCTCAATGCATAACTTACAAATTTTTGAAAGTTTTATGAAAAAAAAAAGTATATTAAAGGATCAGTATGACAAACTATTGATACCTTTTACTTTATTCCACTATTTCTTAATAAAGATTTCTTAGTAATGTGCTTTCATAAAGCGGAGGATTCTTAATGACGATGGACACCAATCTTATAAGTTAGTTCTTATTTTCGTTTTATTCATCTTACCTTGGTTAGAACGTAGGATACATAGTAAATCATATGATTCATAACGTGATTTTAATAGCAAACCTCAATTAAATTCGAACAATTTATATTCCATTATTTTTATTCTCAGCATTATTTCCTATTTACGTCTCCTAAGCAAGCACAAAGCATATTAATACTCACTTTGTTTTAACTTTTTGTTTTTTAATTTTCTTACGAAAGTAAAACCTACGAAACAAGAAACATAAACTGAAATTATAAAAAATTGACACGTCTGGATTGACTAAGAAATAATATTAAGTAATGCTGTATTACATTTTTTTATTTAGCTAATAATTTTATGGCGCTAACCATGTGATTTAACCACGTGAAATATAAAAAATTTACTCCACGAAAATAGATTATTTTTGAGTTCGATACACCAATCACAGGAAAATAAAACTATTGAAAATTTACCTTTCATTTTTATCTATTACTGATTATACTTGCATTATTTCCCATTAAATTCCTTCCCTTTATACATATAAATCTTTTAGCTCTGTTTTTTCTCTTTTTTATCATTTGAGTGATTCAGGAACAAACATCTACAGAATCTTTCAAATGTGTATGTAATTCCTTATAACACCAGTTTCCTAATAATGTCCGACTACTTAATAAATAAATCAGTAAATTTAAAATTGTAACTTGAATTATTTTTTTTTTTAATTTTTGTTACTTCAACAAGGACGAAAACTTACAGTAATTCGCTAACGTTACACGCACGATTATATTTATTTTATTTTTTTTAAAAAAAAAATAAATTTTTCTACGCTATTTTGACTTAAGAATTCTGAAACATATCTCATGGCATTAACAAATCCATTTAAAGATTTTTCCAACAAGTATTATATTCACGTACTTTAATTGCTTTTTGAGATAATAGAATCTCATTTATGGTAAAGTTTTCTGATCTATGAAGAGCTTCAATTACAATATAAATTAGATATATATGAACAACTTACCCATACATTTGAGATCACATGAATTATATTATACGTGACGCAATGGTAAGAAAGGAAAGTATAGATACCTCCTCAAAATAATTTCGTCATACCCTTTTCTATGTTTTTAATATAGTTTCGACAGATTCGGCTTTCGTCGTATCCCTTATTATGATTTTAATATAGTATCGTTTAAGGTTCGACTGTTTTTAAAAAGTTTCGTCCCTCATCTATAAAGGAAAGGATTTGTAAGCGCTAAATTTTAATTTCTCCTGGACCTTTGACGCCCTAAATTAATGTTATCGACCATATTTTTACAGATGCAACTTTTTTTTCAAGTTATCCTCCTCTTTGTACCAAAATTCTTATATTGCCTTAATAAGGATGAAGAATAAATCTATCGTGGCTTATATAAGGCTAGACTAGGTAACCATTTAATTACTATCTCAAATTTATTTTTTAGATTCAAAATCGCGACATTTGATCAAACACTATTTAACTACGAATAATGAATTTCTAAACTATCGTAATCCTGAAATATTTATTTAAGATTCACGACACGATATGTTAGTTTATAACTTTCGAATTTTTTATTTTTTTTTATTTTTGTAAATTTAACTTTCCAGGTTTTAAGCCAAAATTCACACGATTCTTAATGTTCTTGGATTTGTCATTTCAAAAGAATTACCAAATTAAGATCATTCGATAGTATGTCACTGAAAGAAGGAAACAACATAATAAAAAAAAAAAATTACAAAATTATAGATGTTTCGAAGTATATGCATAACTTAATTCAAATATATTATATAGCATATGGGTTTCGTCAAATGAAAATGCATCATAAAACATAATCAATAATTAAGATGATGCATTTTTATTGACGAATTATCATATAATGATTCAGGTAATGAGTTGCTGATGATAAATTTTCATGGAACGAAATTAAGACACGAAAGTTGCTAATATAATGGTAAAGTGTTGAATAGAATTTACGTAAGCTCTCAACAGGACTCAATAGGTGTCATAATATTTTCATGATTTAAAATCATTTACATCAAATGTCATTATCCGCATCTCTCGTTTCTGAATTAAGCAAGATGAGTCGATGATCTAATGTGTGTAAACACACTTAGCCCTTTATTTTCATCCTTTTATAGGTGAGATCCGAAAATTCGCCTTCGTGATCATTGCAGGATTTGTATCTTTCAGAGCTTTATATTTAGATCGTCGGTCATTATCGAAAAGATTCATCTCTTTGTGATATTTATCTGAATGAACGATATGTGAGAGTAATGTCATCCATTATTATGTAAATGGAGTACACATATTTTATATTTCAATTTCAGGCTAAATTTTCACAGTTTCTTATCTCTCTAAATTCATATTTCTGTTTTGGAGTAATTGTATAACAAAATTCAATTTATAATCTTGAAACAACTTTATTTGAAGTTTATTACAGTTATTATCTTTGTATTATAAAATGTTATTATTATAAGATAAAAAAAAAATAGAAAGTCAAGCAATTGTTGAGAAACCATGTATCTATAATCAAAAGGAAGAAATCTATAATCAAAAAGTGACATGGTATAAGACTGTGAGCAGAATGCAGGTCATTCTTACCTTATTTAATAATCGTATTCTTGCTCGTCATCTGTACTTGATGGAACTTCATCTCCACTTTCTTTATCTTCCAATATGTTTTGTTCAATTCTACAGAAGCCAAACTCTCTCCTGTAATCAGGTGAATCCAAGCTTTCTCCAAAGTGTATCTCCATCGGGAAATCATCAAAGTATTTGCTATCGGAACCTTGGATATTTACTGATCTTTTGTATAGACGTCGTGCAACTCTTTGCATTGCTTCTTGAGCTAGTTGCTTGGAGACGAAACTGCGACATTTTATCGAATCCTCGCTAGCTTTATAAGGGGAGAAAAATATCTTCAAGACCCAGATTGTGGTTTTCTTATCTGGAAAGTCGGAAAAGTATAAATTTTTCGGTTCGCTTTGTCATATGAATAAAAGACAGTCTCATTACTGTACCTTTGACTTGAGAGGTCGAAGTTTTGACTTTAGAGGTCGACATATTTGGTTGTTTGCAAAAAGCTAAGGAAACAAAGAAACTCGTGGCTTTTTTTTGCTTCATGATCCCCTTATATATCATGGATCATATGACAGGATTTTCATAATTATTTATTCTGGCCTGCATTATCAAAATTTTAATTTGACAATCGATATTAGTTAATAAGACTTAGAATATTTTATTATATCACTACGGCATGAAGCCCGAATTCAAAACTTTAAATAAAAATTCCCAAAGAAATTTCAAGAAAGTAACTTAGTTGAATTTTTAAATTTATATAAATTTTTTTCATTTTATGTAAGTAAAGTTCGAATTTAAATCACATAAATCAACTAAAAACCAAAAAGATGAATTGTATATTAGCGCGAATAAAATAGAAGTAATAAACTTTATACATGTAAGGTTAAGCATTAATTTCTCTATGCTAATAATGATTATATTTTTGAAATGATGCGATATAATGATAGACGTCCTTAATAATAATAATCAAAGCTGCATCCTGGGATATCACGAATTTCATGTTGATTGCTAGGAAAATCAGGTTCTGGGAATTTTTTTAAAGACACTTTGATGAATTAAAAGTCAGAATTAAAGATAGAAAGCTTAATATCTTCATATTCATAAAACAGATCGTTGGCCTGAAATAAATGATTTGCGCTGTGAATGCCATGGAAAAAGACATGAGCATCATATACAGTTATTATACAGATACAAAATTACTTTAATTTTAATGTGCTTTTTCAAAATTATCGTTTTACAAGCCTGCTTCGCCAACATACTAATCGCCGCTGGTTTTCAATAATCCCAAGAAGAGTAAGAAGAGTAGTAGTGAAAGCTTTTGCGATTTACAAATCGTGAGCCATTCTTACTCCTCATGGCCCATGCAATTCTGTTATATTCAAATCTCTGAGAATCTATCAATAAAATAGATTAACTGATCCTTGACTTATCACTAAAGTTTCTTTAATGTTCTTATTCCTGCTCCATTTGTCATTCGTCATAATACAATTTACTTCCACACAGGAGTTACGAGTTACATTAGTTGCACTTGAATTAAAGGCGGAATGACTTTCCAATCGTGTAACAATTACATTAAAGTTACGTAAATATTTTCGAAAAGAGTTATAACCTTCTTAATCTGTTAAAGATGGGAAAAGTTTTCGAGATAAAGTGAGCGAAAGATGTATGAACTGAATAATTTAACGGAAGTTTGGTGAAAACAATAAATATAAGAATAATGCTACCGGCTTTTTTGTGCAAAGACTGTAAGAAGATTAAGGTTGTACACTTCTTCGTAGATACTGGGCTCCAGTGTGAGGATGTATTAAATTCATTCGTTGTGTCAAACCAGATGATACTATTTAATAATAGACAAACTTCAATTATGATGTCATCTTCTCGGAATGGAATTCATGCACATCTTTATTGTTCATTATATTTAATTTCATTGATGTAAAAATAATTGGGTTAGCGAAATTTTAAAAAAATTCGAAATGAGCATCATTTGTTGTAATTATTAGTTTTTTTTTTTAAAAAAAAAAAAAATGAAAATTAAATTAATAAAAAATGAATTGAAACACAAATCTTTAAAATTTCAGTACAAGCCGTATCAATTTTTAAGACTGAATTTAATAAATCTGAAAATTTGAAGTTATAAATTTTATAAATTGTTATTTATCAGAATAAGGTGAATAATCATTTAAAATATATAATTTAATAAAGTAATGCACCAAAAGGATTTCTTAAGCATTGACATCGGAATAATATTCTATAAATAACTGCAAATCACTTGAATCTATATTATAAAGGGTTTTTTTTTTTAAAAAAAAAAAAAAAAAAAAAAGGAAATAAGGCAAAGCCTATTACAAATATCAAAGTAACTTATTAAGGTAAATATAGGGCTTTTTTATTAATTAAAACCACTTGCTATGACATCCACTTAAGATTGATTGATGTTTTTCTAAGAATCATGACCATCCACAATCATACTTCATTCCAAGGATCAAAACTCTTATTAAGATTGATTTAAACTGAGGATCATGACCATTTGGTGAAATAAATAAGAACGGATATATTTTCACAATCTTTGCTAATGGAACTAAAAAAACCGTAAACATTTACTATGTGCAGTAGTATTCTTTATGAAGGGTTCAAGTATTCTTTGTATATCTCTTTGAATGACCATGAACTCTTCAATGGGATTGAACTTAAAATATAAGAATTGTCCAGGCACTCAATCTTCGTATTCGGCGATAGTTATAATATTATGGGTGATTCTGTCTGAAGAAAGTTACAGAATTATAACGCTCTTTAATTTTTTGTTGTGAAATGAAGAATGAAAATATGATAATTAAAGAAATCAGACAAATGAAAAGACAAATAATTAAGGAGCTGTAATATAATTTTGATTGAAAAGTTTCCACATTCCACTTTTATTTATAATCAATAAAATCAATCCTTTAGTTAGCAAATTTGTTTAATGAAGAAGTAACTGATTTAATACCTTAAAACTTTTGAAAATGACGTTTATTCGCTTTTAAGCTTAATAATTTATCCTGCAAACGTTATTTTATATTGAAATATATTGTTCTTTTCTTATATAACATTCAAAAAAAGTATTTTCATCTTTTGAGAGAACATCATTCGAAATGGAGAAAACAACCAACCGATAAAATTAGTGTCAAAAATAACTCAAGAATGATTGAACCTTCGATGGCTGAAAAGCCATCACAATTTTTTATTGCAATACGTTGTAAGGTCTCCCATCCTTTACTTTCTGTCCTTCTAAATTCGTCTTTTTTAAACCTAACCCTTGGAAGAATAGTGCCCGTCGTATTCTTGCAAGAATTTCTGCGAAAAACACCCGATCTTTCGTATACAATTAACTCAAATTTTTTTTATAGGATGAACGATGGCAATATGAAATAAAGTACATTGTGTTGTACGCACGTAAGACAACGAATACACTAGGTAATTGCTTTTGTACATTATATAATTTAAAGAAAAGTTCGCACTTTGATCGTGCATTTTTTTATAATGCTGGTTAATACATACATTTTCCTAGTTTAATTTAATGATTATGAAATGCTTCGGCGATTTGTCTGGAACTGAAAGTAATCTTGTGTACTATCAAAGAAAATATATTATATTTTATGGATATTATAGGTAATTGTTAACTTCACGTAGTGACATTACCGATATAAATAACATACTGTACAATATTCTCATTATTGTAAGACATTTTATTTATTAATTAGAGTTTTAAAAAAATTTATTTTTAAAATTATTTTGTACAACGATAATAGAATTATTGGTAGTTAAGCAAAGCATACAGAATTTTAGTATATCAAAAATTTATTTGGCGAAGGTATAGTATTTGGATTTTTCGCTTAATTTGTTCTTTGGTTTTACCGATCTTCAGTAATTTATATGATTTTTGACTGGCTTTGGTATTGCACCTCGTGCATAGTAAATGACAACGTAGATACCAGGAGAATCAAGATTCATCGGCTCTGGACACTAGAAAAGTGACGGATATGAGCAATAAGGGAGGCTGGGAAGCACTGGAGCTACAGCTGCAGTAGAAACGGGAGGGGAAACTGAAAAAGGGAGAGGAAGGTACAGGAGTTACAGCTGTAGACATGGGAACAGAAGAATTGACAGTTGTAGAAGAAGAGGGAATAAAAGAATGTACAGCTGTCGAAATGGAGTCAGTAAGGGAGTTATGGGTAAATGTAGAAGGAAGTCATAGCACATATTTTTGTGCTTGTCATACTTATCTCAGAGTTGTTGTGACATTTTTTATAAATCTTTTGAATCTTTCAAAAGTTCTCATTTTCGAAAAAAAAAAATAATACTGATACAAAAAAGTTTTGGAATAAAGGTGACAATCAAAGGTTTAGAAACCATATTATAATTTTTCCAAGATGGCTGGCTGAGAAAACAAAAGAACGAACACGACAATCAAAAATAAACGAGACGTCCAATAGCATTTCTTTTTAATTTCTAATAAGCGAAAAAAGAATATACGTTTGCGTCATCAAATGTTGATCGACGAATTAGCTTACTGCGACAGAGGAAAATTTTTTTAAATTTTTAAGATATGCTGGCGAAAATCAAAGAATTGAGTTTATAAAAAATGCTGAGATGGAGGTGTATTTTTTTATCGTATTTTTTTTTTTTATTTTTTTTTTAAAAAAATAAATTTTCCTTAAAAAGAAAATTATCTGGGATGAAAAGCGTCGATTTTTACTTAAATTTTTATTTTTTTCTTATTATAATAATAATTTACTATCGCTATATTTAAATTGAAATTTGTTATTTTCACTTTAATAATATAAATTTCTTTTCAAAAACCAGTACTTTGAAAATGAATGATCAACTTGACCCAATATATGCTTCGTAGGGATTACCGTCAATAAAGTTCAGCATTAGTATCTACACATGTTTAAAAACATCCCTAATATTTCTTGTGCATAACACCTATTCCAAAGAGTTAAATAATTCGAACAGCAAAACCTTCAAAGCAATTAACCTTTACAGGAATCCAACCTTAAAAGAAGAATAAATAAATCATATTCAATAAATATTTATCAAATACACACTAGTGCAAGTACCGCAAAAAGTTGTTTTAGTTTTCGCAAAGAAAAAGAAAAGCTACCTGCTTCATAAACAATGACGACTGAATTATTATAGATCTTTTTTATTTCCAATAATATTTTGTCATATAATAGGTAATGCCTTTTACTTTCCAATATAACCATCAAACAATCTTTCAAAATATTTTAGCACCACAAGTTTGAAGTTCATAAATATTTTGTGATATGATCGATATACCGAGCTTTGAATATTATGTGCCTAATATGTATAAATTAACATATTCAAAAACAACAAATAATAATAAATTATATACCTATTACAACATAAAATCTGTTTTTTCAGTTAAATCCACAATACTATAATTATCTACATTTTTTTTTCTCTTATTTTTTTTTAGCCACATAAATCTGTTTCATCAACAAGACATCGAAAACCTTTCACCATATTAAAAAATCTGAGCCTAATTACTTGCCATATTTCCAAATTGTGTTTTTGAAAGGCCTATTAACTAGATTATTATTACCAGTACACTTTAATATATCATATAACAAGTTCCATAATTACGTTGTGGAACGATATTTAATAAATGAAGACCTTGAATATTTTGGACGATGTTCAATAATATGATTTATACGATGAAGTACTCGCAATATCATAGGTTATAGTTGAAATTGATTCCAATCCCTAAATTAGAATAGTTTTTGAAGAATATTAATAATTTGAGGCTCAAATTTACATACTTTTATTTCGGCGGGACAAGTCGATCAAATTAATACAAGAATTGCTGCAATTTCATAAAAGAAACCGCAGCTCCTAAAATAATATTTTTAATTAATACTTATTTTTTTTTTAACGCTTTACTTTTGATATTGACTCACGTATCACGAGTTGATTGATTCTTTATCATGAAGAAAAATCACCATGTATGCCCAAAAAAAAATAATAATAATACTCTCTTAAACTCTACAGGTCTACTAAATTAATCAATCCAGATTTAGCAATTTTTAGCAAGCTTGATCGAGAAGAGCAGATTTAATAGAAAAGATTTATACAACGAATTTGCAAAAGTGTAATTTTAATTTATGCACATCACCAAATGGTGGTAAGCTATTAAAATCACGTTACGGATCATATGTTCGTAACTCGATTTTAATAGCAAATCTCCCAAATGATGGATTGGAAGAATTTGATCGTACGACAAAGGGATTATTATATAATAGAAATTATGATACGTGGACGTACTATCGTAAAATTTTTATTCGCGCTATTATTATGGCCCCAAAATTTATAAAACAATCCATAAGAAATTTTTGAAGAAATGGAAGGTTATTGGATGAAACTTGATGGAGATTTATCTAAATGGTTATTTAGATTTGTTACAGATACCAGTTTTCGTCTTACAACAAATAAAAGAACTTATGCATTAGCAAGTTATTTCAACAAAATTTCTCCAAATAAAAAGGTTAACGTTGATACAACCATATTAAAAGAATCTGAAGAGTTCGTCAATAAAGTTAATGATTTCTTTACTTCTTTGCAATATTTCTTGTTAACTCAAAATGGATGCGTCATTTTCCCGGCGGTTGTAAACAGCTAACCATGCGATTATTAAAGAGACGAGATCGTTTGTTAACAGATTTATTACATTTGGTAGAGAAGAAATTAATAACACTCCTTTGGATTTTCCAGTTACTCCTGATATGCTTAATTTTTTATTGACGGTGTTAGACCTGGTATCGTCTCAAAACCAAGCTAACAAAACTAAATAACTTAATAATTTAATTACCTCAAAGGAGAAATAAACGACAAACAAACAAAACAATTATTATCACGATTCACTTGTGTAGTTGGTGAACGAATTGCCCAAGTATGGAACCGATAGTGATGAAGCTATCGTTGGTAACTTTATAGAAGCAATTGATGGAGGTCTTGATACGATTTCAGGGTCATTCTGTTATATCAGTTATTGTATGGCTCTTTACCCCGAAGCAAAGAAACGTCTTTTGAAAGAAATTGATTCAGAATTTTCACGCGATCAAAAATTTAACTTATAAAGATCTCAATAAACTTCCTTATTGTGATGCAGTAATTAAAGAGACTCACGATTCTATCCAACAATAAATTTTAATTTCTGTATAAATACCAGAAGAAAATTTAAATGGTTTCATCATTCCTGCCGAAACTAAACTTTTTATACATCAATATGGTATAAACAAGCATAAAGCTCATTGGAGTAACCCTGAAGAATTTGATCACGATCGTTTATTGATAGCAAATCAAAAAATTTAGTACACCAATTCAGAGGTGGTGCAAGAATGTCTCCAGTAAGTCGTTTGTAGTTTTTTTTGATTATTATTAACTTTTCATGAATTTTTAAAATGTATTAATATTTTATTTTTTTTTTAGGGATTAAATTTAGCTGTCATGGAATTGATAGCACTTATGGTATTAATGTATCGAAAATACCATGGTAAACTAGTTGCACCTATAAGCGGATATCCCTTAAATTATCATTATATATCCAATTTATGTGTTTTTTTAAAATTTCATCTAAATTTACTCGTTATAAATTTTTTTTTCAAATCTATTTAATAAGTACATTTAGCAACTTGAAGTTAAATAAATCCAGCAAAATCCAACATGTAATCTTGTTTTTCTTATATAAAAGAGTACCAATATATCATTAGCAAAAACCTGTCAAAAAAAAGATTATTTTTTCTATTTAGCTTAGAAATGAAAAAGCGTCGAACCGCAAATAATATGTTTTAGTAGCAGAGATCGAATAATGTTATGTAATATTGAATCGTTGAATTACTCTCGACATTTTTACCTAATCATTGTATAAAATTATATGCACACAAATAAAATTAAGCTTTAAATCATTAAGCAAAGAACTATAATGTAAAGATAAAAAAATACACATAATATATGTAAATTTTGTATAGAAATGAAATCAGGCTCATTTGCAAGCCTATATTGAAGTTAAACTATTTTCGCGCGTTTTCCTATAATAACAAGATTGTATTTTTAATAATATCAATCAATTTAGCGGTCATATGCTTTAATAAATTCATACATACTTTTTATTTGAGTGTTAATTTCTAATTCTTTAATTTCACGCTTACTGAAAAATTTTCAGATGAAATAGATGAATTTAATTGACGTTTATAGATTCAATTTGATGATGAGCAATCGAAACAATTTGAGTTGCTAAATTCACGTTTATTGCATTTATTGTAGGTAGTCTAATAAATCATCATTAAAAATATATTGAAACTCAAAGCTTTAAATTAACAATTTAAATATATTATTTAATATATTACAATACCTTTGCAATATCAATTTCAAGTTCTTTGAAGTATATTTTTATGATAAAATTCAAAAAATTAGAACTTAATTTTAATTGATTCCATATTCTAATAAAATATATATTGATCTATACAGTGGAGTACTTTTAAGATTTTATATCTTTGTATTCCTCCTGTTGATGTTAGTTTGCGTTTAATTTATCACCAATTAATACATTGCTAGTCGATTGTCTGGTTCAACACCCAATAATTTAGTTAAATTTTAATGATGTTTTTACCAGTGTAAACTTTTACATAATCTTTTGATGTATCAGGAATTGATGTTTCACCAAATTATTTTAATAAATACTTGATAAAGTTCGGTCTTGTCTTTAATATTGTTGTATTCTGTTCATATATTTATAAACAATTTTGTAAGTAAGCAGAAGATTTTTATTGAATAATTATTGAGTAAAAATGAAGTAATTGTGACAAATATTTATTTAATAATATCAAGTTAATCATTGTTGCCTCATCGTTTTACGCGATTTCATTATATTAATCTAAGTAAATACCGAAAAATTGAATAAAAAATAATAAGAAAATTAAAAATAAACGAAGTTATAAATACGAAATCTATAACTGATAATGTTAAAACGGCGAAAGAGAAAATATCGCGAAGGGTTTAACGAAGGTTTTCGAGGGTATGTATGCAAAATGGAATGTTGAGCTGTATAAGGATTTCCGGATCGTATTTATAAAAAATAGGATCTTGACATTTTGTCATACTTGGATACACCTGGCAAATGATCTTCAAAAGACTAACTGCAAATATCTGAAAGTGATTACATGCGGAATTATGGAGTTTTCGGGCGAAATTATATTCTATACAGAAACGTCTGAATCCGGATTATCACTTCGTCTGTAACGCAGGCATATTTGCCTGTATAAACATAGTAGCATGTGAAAGTCTAAAAACGAAGGTTTCTTGTTATAATTCTCTCAAGAATCATTTTCAACAAATTAAAATGTTCGAAACTCCAATGGATTTTAAAATCATTCCATATAGTGGTTTGAGAATAAATCATCAACTTCAGTTTTCTTATAACGCGTAATATAAAAATAAAATTATGTATCTTCACAAAACTTCTAGAAAATTTATTTTTCTGCAAATTTATAAATCGCGGTTTAAATCATCACATATTTATTAAAAATACCGATCACGTTTCAATGTCAACTGTCGGAAAACATGTATAACTCCAGTAACTTGGAACTACAAAAAATTATGCGATATGAGCAAAAATTAAAAATATATACATGACGCAGTAAAACATAATATAGGTAGCCTCACGATTAAATTATTCTTTAGAAAGATGCACAGGTTCTTAAAATGAAAAGATAGTTATGGCGTGCTTGTAATAACTAAATTTGTGAAAATTCAGATATTACTTTGAAAATAGTACCTAGAAGTTTGAGTACTTTGAAATTCTATAACTTCGGGATCATATTTAACCCATCCGAAACTTTACGACATTAACATTGTAACTATCAAAATATGTTTCTATTTCTCTTCGCTTGATCAATTGAAGTTATTATTAACTCGTATGAAGGGATTTTAACACTTGTCTAAAATAAAAATTGCGCGAAAACTGTGTTACTATTCATTTAAAGTAACTTAAATCTCGCCGACTTCTAAAAAGATTGATTTAGAAATGGTTCACTGCATGCAAACGCGTGACCGCACGCAGAGGATATAAGCAAAAGTCATTAATACATGAAAGACTCTAATCAATATTTACACCGCAATGTGTAACAGTATTTAATCGACAAAATCAAATTTGTGATTTTCAGAAGAGATATAAAAGTGTTGAGATTAATATTGCTCTTGAATAATGAAGACGTCATTTTAAGAGTAGCTTAATCAAAGTTTATTCAGATAAAATTATATATTATAATAACATGACTGTGACATAAAATTTCAAAATCATTATTTCTCCAGTTGCCCTTAACCATTTTAAAAATCATATTTCTCAAAAGTTAAATTCTGCTATCAAACATGTTCTCACTTTTTTGCACTCATTAAATGACGATGAATCTTATGAACCGAAACATTTTGATATTCTTTAAATGGAGAAGTGCCAAAATAAAATAGAATTATATCGAAATAATTTTAAAGATTTTTATTGTAAAATTTTGTAATCTCAAAAAATTTTATATTTCTTTATTTGAAGCAAAAGTGCTTCATAAAAATATATTGGAGTATTTCATGAATTAATTCATATGCACATGTCTTCAATGTTTGAATCAATTTTATTATAATTTTCAAAATAATCCGCTTTGCGTACAAAATTTTTCATAAAAAAACCAAATATTCGAACAAGACGTTAAAAACAAATTAAATTTTTTAAAAAAAATAACACCGAAAATTTACTTCGAACACTTCAAAACCTTCTAAAGAAAGTTTATCTTCATTATCTTTTATCATTTTTTTCATCCGACTATATATTGAATATAATCAGTTGGTTTATTTTGTGACTGAATTTCAAGAACATCTTCTGTATTTATTTTCTAACATTATGTTCGGTTTATATCTTGTTTATGAAAAAAAACATAGGTAAAATAATTTAGTCTACATCAGGAAAATTTTTGATGCAAAGTATTCAGCAACTAAATTCCGAAGTATTAATATCGAGATCAATTTCTCTGGTTATATATTCTAAAAATGTACAAATTAGTTATAAAATATAATTAAAATGAACATTTATATAATCACATTACCTTCATTAGATTCATTAATATTCACATTATTCGCATTAATATCTATTTTCAATTCTTTTGTCACATAATCTAATAATTACAGAATAGTATTTAATATTTTAATATTCTAAGAGCATATTTTTTTTTCTCGTCATTTATTTATATAGAGATTCCGCGTAATTCTAATATACCACGTAGAAATAAATAGTTTAAATAAGCAAATATTTACCATTATCAGATAATCTACTTTTTTTATTACTTTTGTTGTCATCAGTAATCTTTCTTTTATCTTTTATTTTTCCAAAAAAAAAAATATATAGTAATTAAAAATTTAAAATTTAAAAAATGATCATTTATATAAATATTTACCATTGGAAAATATAATATTCTTTTGATAATCAACAAATGGATCTACACAATTCAACAAAATCATTAATTTTTTTTTAATCAAAATAAATCAAAAAATAAAATAATCACCGAATATTGTAACGGATTGACTTTTTGAGAGTATCGCAGATCTGCTGAATGATCTACTTTTATATACTGCTCCTGAATGATTCGTTGCTATAGGTCCAATATCTGATGATACTACGATTTTTGTTATATTTTTAATTTCAAGACTCAATATAACTTCAACTCTTTCTTTTAAATAATTAGCTGTTGGCCTTTTATTTGGATCAGGATGCCAACATTTTCTCATTAATTCGATATAACCCTCAGGTGCATTTGTAACAATTGGAGGACGTATATCGTTACATATTCTAATAATAAGTTCTGTATCATGATCATGATCCCAAAAAGGCCTTCTACCCGTCATTAACTCCCACATAATCATGCCAAGACTATAGATGTCTGAGGCCGTAGTATAATTTTGTCCATAAAAGACTTCTGGAGCAATATAAGGAATAATACCATAAATTTTAGCGTCATCATTGTCGTTATCATCTGCTAATTCATTCAATGACTTGCTAATTCCGAAATCACCTATTAGAACTTCACAATCTCCATAACAAAGGATATTCCCACTATGAAAATCCCGATGAATAATCCCTTCATGATGAATATATTTAAGACCTTCAATAATTTTATCCAATAAATATAACTTATCCCACCATCTAAGATCATAAAAATGTTCTGTTAGATAACGTCTTAAATCACCTGCTTCACAATATTTCATGATTATCACATAATCTTTGGAAATAGGATCGTGAGTAATTCCATAATATTTATTTATATAATCAGGTATACGAGATCCTTTATTAAGGTCCAGATACCTCCAAAGCTATATTTTTGATGAAAATATAAGTATGTCACATTTTAATAAAGAAAGTTATTAGTTAAATAAATACCTCATTTAATTCTTTAGTAGAAATATTTTTAGAATTAGTTAGTTGTTTTAGGGCAACTGTTATATAATCTTCCCGTGTATTCCACCACGCAGCTCTATAGATTTTGCTAAATCCTCCCTCAGCTACAAATTGAATATCTTTGAATTGATCATAAGAAATGAAATCCATTTGATTAAGTATATGCGTATTAATTCGTGAATATCTAATAACTTCATCAACAACTTTGTTTCCACTTTCCTTAGGTGGTAGAATATTTAATGTATTGCTATAATACTTTATAAATTTTAAGGAGATGGGTAAATTTGGTAGGATAGATATTTGAGTATCAGAGCAATCAAGTTCCGTTATGGAGTTGGGTAAAGTTGGTAGGCTATTTATTTGAGTAGAATGGCAAACGAGTTTAATTAAGGAGTTGGGTAAATTTGGTAGGATAGTTATTGGAGTATTAGAGCAATTTAGTTCCGTTATGGAGTTGGGTAAATTTGGTAGGCTATTTATTTGAGTAGAATGGCAATAGAGTTTAATTAAGGAGTTGGGTAAATTTGGTAGAATAGTTATTGGAGAATTAGAGCAATAAAGTACCGTTATGGAGTTGGGTAAATTTGGTAGGATAGATATTGGAGAATTAGAGCAATCAAGTTCCGTTAAGGAGTTGGGTAAAGTTGGTAGGCTATTTAGTTTAGTGAAATAACACCAGAGTTTAATTAAGGAGTTGGGTAAATTTGGTAGGATAGTTATTGGAGTATTAGAGCAATCAAGTTCCGTTAAGGAGTTGGGTAAATTTGGTAGGATAGATATTTGAGTAGAATAGCAATTTAGTTCCGATAAAGAGTTGGGTAAGGTTGGTAGGCTATTTAGTTTAGTGAAATAACACCAGAGTTTAATTAAGGAATTGGGTAAATTTGGTAGGATAGTTATTGGAGTATTAGAGCAATTTAGTTCCGATAAAGAATTTGGTAAAGTTGGTAGGCTATTTATTTGAGTAGAATGGCAATAGAGTTTAATTAAGGAGTTGGGTAAATTTGGTAAGCTGGTAATTTGAGTAAAAACACAAGCGAGGTTTGCTAATTTTCGATATCTTTGCAATCCGCCTAAGGCATTTAATATGTCATCCTTATTACGAACTGTAATTTCTAAACTAACAATAGTATCATCGTAAATAATGACTGATTCTTCATTATTCAATTCTAATTCTCCTGCATTCATCTGATTAAAATTTTGAATCTTTCGAGATGATTCTCCATGAAATGAATTGTTAATACTGGAAGAAGCATTAACGCCATTGAAGCGAGGTTGTTGCTCAGATAATCGAATATTTAATTCATCATTTTTCATTTGAACGCAATCAATTATATTTGTTTTTGTAATAATTAAATTCTCAACCATTTTGTTCATGGCCGGTCGATTATTTGGCTCATTAGCCCAACACTCTAAAATCATATAAATAAATTTATTTAACAAAAAATAAAATTCATATTTCTTTATTAAATTTAAGAAAAAATATATTTACCAGTATAGATATTTATATAATCTTCAGATGTACCAGGAACGATACTTTCTCTAAGTCCTTGTGAATTTTTATAGCCAAACCAATGTCATCCACTTCATCTTTATCATGAAAAGGAGGACAACCACTTGATAGCTCCCACAAAAGTACGCCAACACTGTAAACGTCACTCTTTACGTTTAGTACATATTTTTGCGACGTATAGTCATTTTTTCTTTCTCTAATAAAACTTTTAGGGTCAATATAAGGAATAGCACTAAAAACTTTTGACTGATAAGTTGCTTTTTCAATTCTTTTTGATAAACCAAAGTCTGCTAGTTTAATAACGCCTTGGTGGATTAATATATTGCCGGAATGCTATCAATATATAAAAAAAAATTTATTATAAATAACTAAAAAGAAATGTCCATAATAAATAAATTTAATCATAAGGTTACCAAATCACGATGCACAATTCCTTTGTCATGTAAACACGATACTGCACAAGCCAGCTGGAATGCCAAGTTGTATTTATCTCCCCAAGAAAGCGTATCAAAATTATTCTTCAAATA
>CAJVPQ010000859.1:0-22554 GCA_910591825.1 Funneliformis caledonium
TTTTTTTTTTTTTTTTTTTTTTTTTTTCTTTTTTTTTTTTTTTTTTTTTTTTTTTTTTTTTTTTTTTTTTTTTTTTTATTAGTAACATTAAATAATAAATATGTCACAAGTCAGTACTGTAAATAATAATAATAATAATAATAATAATAATAATATATCAACAAAGTGCGAAGGCGCCTTTCCCGATCCTACCGAGGATGTATTTTGGCAAAAAGTTTCGACCGTTATAAACGAAAGTGATAACGTAAGTCTTTAAAAAAAAAAATAAATAAATTAAAAATAAACATAAAAATAAATTTTCGAAATGATTGTTGTGTTGATGATGTGAATTAGATTGATGCAGTATGGAACCCATATAAGAAAGAATTGAATCAACGACAAAAGGATGATAATATCGTAATAGCACCACCGCCTTCTCATCCCGTTGCCAGCAATTATGCTAGGCATTCACGTAAGAGTAGTAGGGTATCTTGGGAATTACAGACCGATTCGGAACGTCACGTTGATTTACTAGGTATGTGTATTTTTTTTCTAAAAAAAAATCTATTTAAATAGATTGGATTAATCCTCAACTGGTTATTAATTGAGTTTCTTTTTAAAGAAACGAAATTAAATGAACTCAAGTCAAATCATGAAAGAACTCATACAAGGTCCAGTACGGTGGACTTTGATGGTTTGTACTTTTAAATTTGATTTTCTTTTTTTTTTTTTCGTTGAATGATTTCATTTATTAAAGATCATTCTTCAAATCTCTATAGGCACACCGTTAACAACTTTGGGATATTATTCAGAAGAAGAGATAGGAGTAGGAACAGTGTTTGAGGATGAGGAAGAAACAGATTTACATCCTAATAATCATAACCCACAAGAGTCGGATGAAGGATTATGGTTATTATGGAAAAATCAATCAACAAATGATCTTCAGAATGAAGTCAATGATGACACATCAACGCGATCAGGTCAACTATGGTATCTACCTTTACCCATCTTATCAAGATCCATTAATACTAGCAACAATGTCATTCATGATAATGATCTATTGAGAAGGCCAAGGATGAGAAATGAAAATTATGTTACTAATTATCGGGAGGATTCAAGTGAATTTCTATTTTATGATGATGACGATGACGATGAAATTAATTTAAATGAAGAAATGTTACTGAATAGAGCCAAAAGAAAGAGAGAGATAGAATACTTGAAATTTAATTTAAGGAGTTATGAATGTTGTGGTTGTAATACAACTAATGGGTTATGCGCTGATTTATGGAATAGTTGGTGTTGTAATTTTGTTTGTATACCTACAATTTTATTTATTAGGGGAAATTGTTATTGTGGTATTTGTGGTTTAGAAGATGATTGATTAAATGAGTTATTGTTATTTTTTTTTTATTTATTTTTTTTTTTTTAAAAAAAAAATGTTTTAATTTAAATAAAATCTTTTTGTTCTTTACGCTAAATTGATTTTCTTCAATCCGATTAGAATATACAAATGATAAAATATGAACAGACGCGTGTGATAAATTTTTGAATAAACAATTTATTCACGCATTGCTAATCTTTCATTATATCACGCTTTTCAGTAACGCGCCACATTGTATCGTTCCACAAACATGCCACGTAGATTTTCTATTATTTTTGGCAAACATCATCAGAAAGAATATAAAGAGGTCGGGGGGGGGAGGGGAAGCGGTCCGACTAACTGCCCGATAAGGAAGATTTTTTTATATTTAAGAAATACTTGAGCGCAATCAAATAGATAGCCAAGATAAACTAACAGGATTAAGTTTAGGCCGGGAATCATGATATCTCCTTTGTAATATACAATTGTAATAACGGATATTTTTAACTTCCGGTGGGACAATCATACCGTAGAAGAAAATTGCAGTAATTTCAATCAGGAAATCATTTTCCAAATTTCCAAATATATAATCTAATTAATTTTTAAAAAAAAAGATATTAATTAAAATGAATTTTTTTCTTTTTTTTTTCTATTTTTGATTTAATTTTATTTTTATTTGATCTTAAATAAATAATATTAAGAATTCATATTGTTTTAACAAAGGAATTCCATTAAGGAAACTAAGAATATGGGAGATTTGCTATTACAAATCATATATGATTTACTATTTTCGTAACTCCATATACAGTATTTTCATTTTTAAAAAAAAAAATCATCAGACGTGTTTAACACAAATAAATAGAATCGTTGTTTATTAAAAATTAATTGTTGTTCGATTTATTAAATGCTGTAAAAAAAAACATTGGATTATCACCGAAATTGGCACAAACTTTCCAAAAATAATTATGGGCACATCAAAATTTATTCTATATTTAAATTTTTAGTAAATAGAAATTAATAAATGTTAATAATATTTAATATAAAATTTTCCTCGTACGACAGGAGTGTAGTGATATAAGGATTCCTAGGAACCACATGATTCTGTAATCCCGACAAGCTACACACCCGACAAGGAAATAAAAACTGACATCCGAAATCCTTAAACATTTCTTAATTCTCGATAGTTCAATCATTTTACAAAAAAAGCTCAGGCACGTGAATTTATTACACTAACATGATTTGTCTCGGTTGAAATTTTTTCTTAAAATATTAAAATTCTTTCCGAAGTATATAGTCTTAGAAATAGAACAATTAATCGTTAATATAATAGTTTAATTTACCACCAAGTTTTGACCGGCATTATAGTAGGTCACGTGGGAGTTCGGTTCATACCAGACAGTATAGAAGAAAGAGTTATAAACGTTATATCTTTTTCTTTAGTGCTTTAAAGCTAAAGTTATTTTCCACCATGCAAAGATAAATAAATGCGTCCAAGATTGTTTTAAAACCAACGTTTACTTAAATAAAAAAATTAATTTACATTTTTTAACTTGGGGACTTCAAAGTTTTATTTTACGGTTTTTTTTTTTTTAAAAAAAAATTAGATTAACTTCATAATGAGATTTAATTTAAATAATCATTACTATTTTTTCACATGCAAACGAAAGAAAATAGTTCGTAGGATGGATCCCAATACACAAATAATCATAATGGATACGCAATAATCTATTCATCAGTTGGATAGAAACGGGAAACTGCCGGGAAACCAAAAGCTTATTTGATTTTTCAGACAGTCCCCCATATGATAATCAAAATAGTGGAGTCGCATCAGATTACTACAGGGAATTCCTGGATGAATTGTTGTTAAGTCGAAGACCATGTCTAAAGTCGTTCAAGATATCGCCAATTAGCGATAATTCAGTAGAAGAAAAGGTTTCCTCACAGAATAATAAGATGGAAAGGTTTAACAAAAGCATCCAAATGCAATAATACTTGGTATGTATTTCAAGTGAAGATGATGAATTCTTTTTAATAATACTATAAAAAAAAAACTACGTTGTTAATGATTTAGACGGAGGTGAAAAGAAGAAAACAACAGTTTTTCTAATCTTCTTGAATGGTAAAATGCTAAAATCTCTATTGAGGAATAATTAACAAGTAGTATTAATAAAGAAAGAATACATTACTGTTAATTAATGATGGTGGAAATTGTTAAAACTAATCGTTCAAAAATGTCTCTCAATAAATCGAGTGGACAGATGATGACGATACCTACAAATTATAATAACTATTAATTTTTTTCACGTTCTTTTTCTTTAATGATTAATCCTTGTTATCCTTGGATCTCAATGAATTGTTAAACTCGTTCATGGAATAACAGCAATTGCATCTTTCCTAAACAAGGATTCCTTCGATTTACGTAAATATTGAAAAGCCTTTCTTTTAAAAAGCAACGTATGAAATCGGGGATTTAGCTCAGTGGTAGAGCAATCGACTGCAGATCGATAGGTCACTGGTTCAAATCCGGTAGTCCCCTCTACAGAATTTTCTTTACTGAAAAGATTTTTTTTTTTTTTCCCGGTTTTATCTTTTTTGTTTGTATGAATGAGAATTTCTGGTTATTGTCGATCATGATGATTGGCATGGCTAATATAAATACGATACAATCGAGATTTTATCAAAAAAAAAAAAAAAAATTCAATTTCATCTATATTATTTTGTTTTTTTTTTTTTTTATCAATAATGGTAGTTCGGATTAGATTAGCACGACATGGAGTGAGAAATCGACCATTTTATCATATCGTAGTAGCTAATGCAAGAGCACCAAGAGATGGTAAACATATAGAAAAAGTGGGATTATATGATCCAATTCCAAACAAACAAGGAATTAAAAATATCGAATTAAATGCGGATAAAATTAAATATTGGTTAAGTGTCGGTGCACAACCGAGTGATACTGTTGCGAGTCTTTTATCAAAGGTAATTATTATTATTATTATAATCATTCTTATTATTATTCTTATTTATAATATTCTTATTTGCTTGTAAAAAATATTCAATCGTTTGGATGGAACTTCACTTATTTAATTCAAATTTACTCTTTAATGATATCAGTCTGGTTTTGATTTTACAACGCCCAAAGATAAATCAAAGAATAAACCTAATCCAGAGAGTGAACAATTGGAAAGCAAGTGACAGGCAGGTGTAAATTGTTTTGATTATTATTATTATTATTATTGAATGACTTTGAAAACCTCAATTTCTTCTACCCAAAATCGATCTTCAGTATTTCTTATGGGTTTGTCATAACATCTCCACCTACAAAAACCTTCTCTTGGTCTAGCGGTACAAGAAAATTCCATATCACCTTTGCCGAAACTTGGACCAAAATTTTCACCATCGTAGATAGCATAATTTTTAAGATTTGGTTGTATTCTACTTAAAATATATTTTGATTCGATTAATTCACCTAAATTAAAAATAAAACTGTCATCCCTTGTAATATACTGATTCGCACTTTGCCATCCAACAGGATTATAACCTCCAATAATTTCTTCCCTTCCGTCAACCTCCACTTCATTGTTATTATTAGCTTTAATTTTAAGTAAAACGATCGACGGACCTTGATTATCGCACATTTTATGAAACCTTTCAAAAGAGAATAGATGTTTACTCCCTCTATATAGGAGGTTAAATCTTATCTTACCGAATTGAATTTTACCATTAACGTTTAAATTACCCTCATTCGAATCAATCCAATTCGCGATTAGAGCCGCATGTTTGTGATTAATTATTGTTGAATTAATATTGTAAGGGGGTTTTCTCTGACCTAAATTTAAGTTTATAGGGGGGTCAAGACCATTGTTATTTTCAAAATGATATCTACATAATAAAGTTGACATATTTAATGGTAAAATCGATTGAAATGGTTTGACTTGTGTTTCGTAATCTTTTGAAGCGATATCCGAAAACCTTATTAAAGGTAACAAAGGGGATAACGTTGCCTTTAACGAAGTAAAATCTATTGAAGAGACATCATCATCAAAAGGGTCAAATTCGATATCATCTTTATCCACGTGTGCGTGTGAATTATGTAATCCCCATTGAATGATCTGGTTCCATATCGTAATCTCCTCCATTCTAATATCATCTCTAGATAAAATCGCCGTTAAAATCGATATATTCGTTGATACGAAAGACGAGGACGAGAAGAACGGTTGAGGATCTTGTGTTATCAAATCTACGCAAAATGTTTGAAGGGTTGTAAATGCGTCATGCTTAAATGCTATGTCTATTACTATATTTGGATTTTGCTTGATGTAATCGGAGGAATGTGTGATTAAATGTTCTTGTATGTGAGAAAATAATTCTTCAAGTGCTAATTCATCGGTTGCCTCCAACAATTGAATTAATTCGAAAGTTGTCAAATCGGTAAGATCTAAAGTTCCTGTATATAAATAACTGAAGGGGAAAAAAAAAAATTTTTTTTAATAATTCATTCGATAATCAAAACACCCATGCTTAATTAAAGTTTTAAACCTTTAATAGGTAACCTACTTTAAAATGACTTTAAAAATATTTGGCAAAATATTTGGTTTTTTGAAAACGATCATGTTTCCATCATCCTTTTTGCACCAATCATTGGATAAGGCGGATTTAAAGTATGAACATCTTGCTCTTAATATGATTGAATGTGCTCTAAATATTTGTACTTTTGATGTTTGACCGATTTCCAACAATACGTCATAACCATCCGAATCTTTTAAAAGGTTTGATATATCACTGTTTAACTTTGACAAGAAGGAAATCATTTTATCTTTTTTATTATTAATTTTTTTTTTTTTTCACTCTTTTAAGCTCAAACTTTTCTTTTTCCCACTTATGATGTTTAGTTTTTTTCGATTTGCAAATTTTGACCTTTGTTGGGAATTTTTTTAAATAAAATTCTTAGGTATGAGTTACTTATATGCAAATTAATAAGAAAATTAATTAATGAGGTTTCAAAATTTGTTATGAAAGTCCAATTATCGTAATTTAATCATAATTCGTAATCGCATATATAAATTGAAGAAAAAACCTTTTGGTTTTTGGCGGGAACATGTAAAAAGTTTATTCCTTGCAGTTTTTTTTTTTGATTTAGGGAAATGAATTATCATTAACCGACTAAAATAGGCGTCAAAAATATGTGAGGTGACACACATTCTTATTGAAAACCTGTTTTCGATATTTTCAATGGGATCCTGATAAGAAAGGAAAAGAGAAATAAATAAATAAATAAATTTAGGTCAGATGGCTTTTGTGCCCTCCATTTTTTTTTTTATTGAGCCCACCTTGTTTTGTCCCTTTTTCTTTCCTAAAATTAGTATAACCCGTTACATTATTGTATTCATTTATCATTCATTTGGTAGATCAAGGCTATAACGAGGAGGGTTAGTCAAAAAAAAAAAAAAAAATTTCAGGGATCATGATATTACGGTATTTGATGCTTGTATATGCAAGAAATATTATATTGTTTGAAATTTTTTATTATGTAGGTTTTGAAACAGTCTACCTCCTTTTTTTGAACTAAAAAAAAAAAAAAATTTGGAATCATTGCCAATCAGCAGGCTTATCAAAAATTATTTTGGAAAAGACGCGACAAAATTGTGAAGTAAGATTGTTTTTGCAATGTACCGACAATCCTCTCTAAATACACGTTCCGTCTCTTTTTCTTTTTTTATATGGTCCGATCGAGAGATTTTGTCCGTATATAGATTTTCAACCCGAACCAGCATATATACAAAAAAAAACAAGAAAGCTATTCTACAAAAAAAATAAAATAAAATAAAATAAAGGAAATTAACTATTCTAAAAAATATACAAATCACTTTCAATAAGATTTTATCAGGGAAAAAGGAAACGATAAAAAACTAGTGTGTCCTTTTTAATAGTAATAAGTGTAATCATAATAAGATTGATAATGATTGTAACTTGAGATATTCAAATAATTATATTCATCAAGATTATTGTTTTCACATGTATTATCGTATACCCAATCCGCTCCAACGACTGGCGCACTTTTCCCAGGATTCATTGGCATTTTCAATGTTTGAACTGCAAGATGCGTTGTAGATGAGGAAAAAATTTTTAGACTGGATTTTCGTTTTTGATTTTTTTTTTTCTCGAGAGATATTTTTACAAGCTTGGTTACCTTTTTGAGCCGGTTCGGATGGCTGAGCCCATGAATGACCATATATCGTCGTATTTGGATCATACGACTTTGCGGTTTCTTGCCGTGGAGCTATGAGAACAAAAAAAAGAAAAAGAAAAAAGAAAAAAGAAATTAAATGTGCTGAACGTTCTCTTTTTTTTTTTTTAAAAAAAAAAAAATGTATCGGACCTTGATATATGTTCAGCGGTGATGATGTGGATATAGACCCGGAAGATAATTGAACAGATCTTGCAATCGAAGAATCGATCTCGTCCACAAATTTAAAAGGATAAAGGCAGTTCGGATCTTCGATGTAAGTGGCTCCAATGACGGTTAATAATTTATTCGCATGTTTTTCCGCGGCATATTTCTTGTACTTTTTCACCAAATCAACATAATCATCACGATCATTGGCCAAATCGTACGAAGACTCGTACATCAAATCCTCATGATATCTTTTAATAACCACAACGACGGACACACCAACATCCGAAGTCAAAAACAAAATACCAGGTTCTCGCTCGGAAGGACAAGTGGGAGGGAAAGTTAAGGAGAGATTCAAGGAATCAGTAATCCAATGAAAATCGTAGAGATATTTAAACCCAGGTAAATAATATTCAAAGTGGGATAATATGGAGGAGGTCGTTAAACTTTCCAAAGAACGACGTCTCCACTTATCAATTTTATAAATAAAAGGTAAAAAACTTTGATAATGATATTTCGATATCTCAATCAAATGATTTAAATTCAAATCATGATCCCTCGGATCCCATTGATAATTAAAGATGATGGTACTACTTGAATAATTGAAAGTGACCGTTTCAAATTGCAGGTATTTCGCCGTTCGAAATAATTCAATGAAAGGGTTTAAATCTGCGATGCAAGATATATCCCCATGATACATCTTTTGATTTATCCGTTGAAAACTTTTACAAGTGGAATCCTCTTGTATATTGTTGTATAGTATACGACATAACGTTAGCACAAGGTGTTGTAAATCTCTCTTAAAGTTTACGTCCATTACACGTGACGTCGTACATTCTACGCATTTGCACATTTCCATCGTTCGAGAAAATATTTGAGAAAGGATAAAAAAAAAAAAAGTTATTTGTTACCCGTAAAAGTATGTGAAATGACGAGTGCCTTTTATACGATTTTATTTATTTATTTATTTTTTTTTTTTTAAAAAAAAAAAGAAAGTCAAATCAAATTTTTTAAATTAGGAATTCATCTTCGAACTTTAACTCATTTTACTCTCTCATTTTATACTATAAATACCCTACATATATGTTATTTTGTTATTAATAATACAAATTCCTTTTTGCCCACGTGCCAAACCTAAATTTTTTTTTTCAAAAATCCTTTATCCTTTAATATAACACACTGTTCTGTGGGCGTTTTGATAAAAAAAAAACTTGTTTCGAAACAATGAAAATGGTTCCAATGACCATTTTTTTAATGGTATTTTCCTTTGTAAGGGTAAACCTTAAAAAAAAAAAAATGAAAGAAAGAAAGAAAAGAAAATAAATAAATAAATAAATAAATTAATTTGATAAACATACAGCAAAACAAAAAAAAAAAAAATTTTTTTTTTTCTCTGGTTCTTCAATTTTCATTTTGTTGTGTTAAAGTCGTAGGGAAGCGTTTAATTATACCAATTAAGGAGATCACAAAATGCAGAGTTGCAGCTCGCACGTGAAACCACAAATAGATGGCATCGAATTGGTGATTTTCATATTTAAAAAAGCATTCTGTTCATCACATATTCACCCTATTCAAAAAACGAATAGATGAAAAAGTTTGCAAATGATTCAAAAATCATAAAAGAAGTCCCCTTCAATTATGATCATGATTCAGAGGCGCTTCTAAAAACAATTTTCATTTCATTTAACTGGCGTAATTCTATAGAAACTGCTCACACATGTGCGTATTTAATTTGAGGCTTTATTAAGTAATTCTTAGATATAATATCTGATCATATAAACCAGGGGTAAGTTTAAGACCAAAGATTTTTATCGGTATTCGTATAGATGTCTGATAATATGCATTTGACATTCATATATGGCAAGACTCGTTTCCGCAGTTTGGCGTGCAACATGTAGAATGCTTGGCCTGTTTTAATATTTTCGTCCGGCCTTTGATGTCTCTTTCTATAGAACCTTTGACACGTTTATGTTTTTTACTTTTCCCCATCGTTAAAAAAAAAAAAAAAAAAAAAAAAAAATCTTTGACACATCAATGATTTCTGATCCTTGTACATTTATTATAAATCAAATCACGCCATTTATTTTTCTTGTCAAACATCACACGATAATATCGTGGCGTTGATAAATATCAAAGTTTCTTACCCCAAAACCTTAAGGTTTTGTTGTGAGACTTGTGAATGTCCATTTCTTTAATGAAGTCTTCAATTAATTGATCATATTCCTCAGAAGTCATCCCGTACTCTTTAGAAAACTTTGGTTTATACATGCGAAAGATGGTTATCGCATTATCTAAATTTAAACTACCTAGTTTACCAGCGTAACGACCCTGTGGACAGTCACGAAAATCTTTTTCGATATCTGTCATCTGACTTTCTTTCATGAACTCTGGTATCATGTCTATGATACGATCATCAATGTTGCGAGAATTAAAATCTGCTATCACTTTTTTTTTTTTAGTAAAAAAAAACATGTAAGGGTCAATGAAATAATGAAATCCAACATTCATTTATCATAAAGTTAAAAAATCGTAAAAGAGATCACACTTACTCGAATTCATTAATCTTTTGGTAATGGGACCTGAATTGTAAATATTCACGTCCCATTCCATGATTTCCACGAAACCACCTTTTTTTGTCACGCGAACCAGTTCCGGTATGACAACGTTTTTCCATTGTTCGTTTGAGAGTGCTAACATAAGGAATCTCATGTAGACAAAATCAAAATGGTTGTCGGGAAATTTTAAGACTTCCAACACGTTTTGTTGAGAAAATGACGAATTAACAGGTTTAATCGCGTTGGGAAATAAAGATGAAATGTCTGTCCCATGAAAATCTTCCGTTTTTGGATAACTCGATGCCATTTCTAAAATCCACGTTCCTGGTCCGCAGCTGTCAAAAATGGTGGGAAAAACGTTTATTTGATTTGATGTTTTCGATTTTTTTTTTTTTTTTTGTAGAATTTTTTTTTTAAAGGTTGCTCACCCTACATCAAGCACTCGAACTCCTTTACCTCCATGTTCTAATAAATCATGCACGGGGGCGGAATAATTGGATTGCCAGATATATCTCGTCAAGTAATGTTGCAATTGTAGTCTATCAATTTCGATATCATCGTTTGGTAAATGATATCTTAAATTTGAAACATTATGGTATCTTCTTCCGTCAACGTATTTGAACTCTTCTTTCTTACTACTACCATCATAATCATCTTTTGAATTTATCATTCTGCTTCTGTGTGTGCTTCTGCTTGAACGTCGTTTAAAGTTGATTGCTCTTGTAGGATTATGTTGGGCAGATGGATGATTCGATTTTGAAAGTTTTATTCCCATCTTATTTTTTTTTATCCTTGACAAGATTCATGGGTTTTTATGGAAAAAAAAAAAAAAAAACAAAAAAGGAAAACTCTTTTCAAATCTTCTTTTTAATTTATAATTTTTTCCGAACTAGTGACAAGACTCATGCAAGTTATTAAATATAAAGATTCCATCAGTTTATTTTGTTTATTGTTTTACCATCCAATGGGGATTATATAAGATTATCAGGGTTCCCTGTACACGCATTCGTTAACAACGTGGGATAACATAAGATAAACTATGCTTCAAATATGGTAATGATGTGATTACCTAGCAAGTTAAAAATAAAATCGTTATCAAATACATTCCAATTTGTCACAAGATTTGATTTGAATGATCGGTCGGGTGTTCCGTCAATTCGAATAATTATCCGAACCGTCATTTTGTGCTCAAAGAAAATTACCATCAATTGAAACTTGTTTCTTAATTACACGAGTAAAACCTTTAACTAATCACTGTTTATTAAATTCCAACGGGCATCTTACATGAATAATGAAACAAAAACAATCTCTATAAAGGCGAAAAACTGAGACTTTTTTTGTACTCCGAATGATTGGTTTCTGGGATCACAAAATAAAGGTTCGGGGATTTAGCCGAAAATTATAGATTTGTGTCAAAAGTAAATCATATGACTAAACGTGATTTTCCAAAAGTGGATATTAAGTTATGTTGATTGTGACTGTTACTTGTACCACAAAATTTTTTCATGAAACTTCTTCATTCAAACTCTCTTCAAAAAAAAAACGGAAAGAAAATAAAAAAAAAAAAAAATTTTTTAAAAAAAAGTGAATAATTATTCTTTTATTTTCGTTTGCTTTAAATAATAATGAACAATATTAAAATTCAGTGTATCGCCATAATTGGTAAACAGGTAAAAAAAAAAAAATCTTTCTTTGTTTTCTGTTGACGTCTTTAAATTTTATGCTAATTTGTCTCGAATTTTTTGTTAAGAATAATCCATTATACATTAAAAATTTTAGTGCATCACATCCTGATTTAAAATATCATTATATTGCTCATACATCTTGTGATGTCATTGACGAACGAGGTAGGAAAATGGATTGGGGATTTGTCTCCTCCTTTTTTGTTCTAATTCACACGCATTAAATCATTAGTTGGAGCCGCTGGACCAGAAGCAGCTGATACCTATCTTGGGTTATTATACGCAATGGAAGATTTAGCTGTGTAAGCCATGAAATCTTTTTTCCTTAAAGTAAATTAAAAAAAAGGGTTAACATTAAATTATTGGTAATTTAGGTATGGATATATAACAAATACTAGAGTAAAATTTGTGGTGGTTCTCTCGGTTCCTGATGCCGTAATCAAGAATACAGACATGAAGAATGTATGTTGAACTTTATTAGAATGTTCTCAATTGATCATTTCTATTAATTTTTTTCTTTTTTTGAATACAGTTGTTTAGGAAAATTCATACCGTATACATCAATCAAGTTTGTAATCCATTTTACAATTTAGACGGAAGGAAATCAATTGTTAGTAAAAGGTTCGTTGCAGCTATTGATGCTGTTGGAAAATCCCCAGCTGATGATGTTGTTAGTCCATAAAGGACGTTGGTGTCGTAAGTGTTGATATAGAATATATCCTAGTAATTTAATATTAAAAATTTTGAATAATGCGTACTCAAGAAATCCGTGTTATAATTGTTACTTTATAAGAAAGACAGAAATAAAGATATTATTTGAAAGGGGAAAAAGGATTTGCCTTTTATTTTAAATCAAGAGTAGCAAAAAAATTCGCGTGATTATAATGATTACGTAGTTTTTATCATAAATTTTATTTAACTATTTTTGGTTAACCCGAATTTTTACTCATTAAAAGAAAAAAAAATAAAATTTTTTTTTTACTCCTTCAGCGTCATAAAATTGCCATAAAGCGTTAGACCAAAAGTATTAATTTTAAAAATACCCCTTATCGGACCCATTTCCAAATTAAAAGTCGCTAGTACCTTCTAGTATAGCATTTCTTGAAACGCACCTATATATTTTTATTTTGTCTTTTTGTAATTTTATAGTTTTTTTTTTCCTTTGCAAAAGTAATTAAGTTATTATGACTTCTCACGTTGGACGCCTCTTTCAAAAACTTCAAAGCAAGGAATTCCGGGAATATCTTATGAGGTAAAGAATTCAAATATGAACTTATCATTTAATCAACAATATAAATTTTTATTGAAATTCTATTTTTTTTTTTTTACAGCACGGTAATTATTTAATTTATTTCAAAGGTTGAGATAATAATATATACCTATTATTATCATTATCGTTATCATTATTTGTTACTTTGCTTATTCTTTGAACGTTCAATTCTTTTAATTCTGTTAATTAGCATTTTTGGGGACCAGGTTTGTTTTTAAATAAATTGAATTAATTTTGAATTTCAATACTTATTAACTAACTGTTTTGGATTTGATAATGCAGTTGCAAACTGGGGACTTCCTCTTGCTGCTATTGCTGATTCTAAGAAGGATCCTGAAATAATATCACCAAAAATGACAACTGGTACATGCATTTTATTTCCAATCATTTAATCTTTTTTTTTAAAAGAAGATTTTTTAAACCTTTTTTGAAATTACTTTAGCCATGATCATATACTCTGCTACCTTTATGCGTTTTGCTGTTATGGTAAAACCTTCAAATTCATTGCTCTTTGCGTGTCACTTTACCAATGAAATTGCACAAATATTCCAAGGATATCGATATATAGAATATTATCAGTACGTATATATTTATTTTTTTTTTTAAAAAAAAAAAAAAAAAAAACACATTTTGATTGAGATGAATTTTTATTTATAACTTTTCAATTAATTTAGTTTCGGAGGAAAAGAAAGAAAATTAAAACAATTAGAAGAAAGCAAAAAGGCCTCGTCGGTGCCTTCTTCGGCCGTCATTTAAAAAAAAAAAATAAATTAGAGTAAAAATTTTGGTATTGTTTAAGGAGAAAAATGAGTTGAATGACTTTTTCAATAATGATATTATAATCATACATTATTGAAGTGTTGATTTGATTTAAATATAAATGCAAGTTAGTAAAAAAGTTATCGCATTCAACGATGAGGGGAGAGAAAGGACCAATGAAACGACCAAAAGAAAAAAAAGTAAAAGAGGAGTTATGGACAATTACCGTTACGATCGACAAGTAATTTGATTAATAATAAATAATATCGATATTTAATTCAACCTTACAAATACTACATTTTTTTATAATTCTTTTCAAAATAACTGTTTGTTATCATATCTAAAAAATGTTGGACCATGATGATTTTCTTGAATATAAACTAAAGAGATGACTTAATATTTTTATAATGAAATTTTTTTTTTAATAACATAATAATAATGAGAATCAAAAGCCAATTTATCGCAGGCTAGGCTAGGATATTTTTAAAATATTAAGGGTAGTTCGACATAATTCCTTGATTCAAGTACTCTCTAACTTGATCTTCGAAAAAGTGATTTCCAATAGTGATGGATTCAGCTCTTTTAGATAGGTATTCCCATAATATAACTGGAATTTGATTAAGATCCAATAAACCTCATTAAATTTCTCTTAAGTTTAAAACTTCTAATTCAACATCTAAATCATCCGAAAGGTGAGAATTAAAGATACACTTGTGTCTAATACAATCACGTCGTTGACGTTACATTTGTAATAAATTGTTACATATTTGGCGGTTGATATTGTCCATGAATCTCTCTCTCTTTATCTTTCTATGATTTGACAGTTCAAGAAATCATCATTTTTCTCATATGTCAATAATTGTAAAAATATCTCATTCTATAATTTCCGTTGGTAAAGTTTCAAATTCGAACGATTTATATTTTTGAAATATGTTAACACGATTTTGATATTCTACACACCAAATTTTTCGTCGCTTTCATAACTTCCTCATATTCGGATGATCTTTCTTGTAAAATACTCAAAGCATTATCCTCCCCCTTTATTGTTCGAATCTCTAGACTAAATTTTCAGTCGGTACCTAAATATTTTTCAAACTCCAAATTGTTTGAGGGTAATAGATGATTTAATATGATATTCAATCTCATGAACTACCTTTCAGGTGATAATTCAAATATTATAAAGAAATTTTTATTAGCCATCCCATGCTTCACGTGACGTATATTCGACCTTTTCCCTATAAAGCGATGAATTCACAATTGATGCTCTTTCAATTCCATTCTGCATCCATATCCTAATTCAATCTTTCATTTAAACCTTTCCATTGATTCCTAATTAAATTTAATTTATTGAAATATTGAAATGGATTAAAAAATGGATTCTTCATCAACAATTTCTTCTAAAGAGTTTCTTCATGTGATATTCTAACATTATTATTATACGAAAATAATCATGTATGATCTATTTTAATTTCTTAATAACTTTAATTTACTTTTGAGGATTTAACGAACTCTTAGTAATTCATATTTAGGATTCAACTTGGTATTAACTATTGCTCGCTGAGGTATGTGAACCCATTGTCTTTGCCTGTCAACAAATTTCAAATCAGTTGATATTCATCACATTAACTCTGATGTTAATAATACTGTAATATTTACAAGACGCGTAAAGATATTTTTCGGTAAAAAGTCTTTACATGTATATATACTTTTCCATTATTTTTAGATTTCTTGCTTGTTCAAACTAAAAAAAAAAAATTATTTCATTGTTAGCGAATTTTGTCAATGAATCGTTGGAATTGCTGCTGCAAAAAAGGCCCTTCTTCTTAAAGCGAAACAGTTATTTTTGTACAATAATTTGCGTGTTCTTGTCTAATTTTAAGATGTATTTGTGCTATTATGAGCTTTACAAATCTTATTTTTTTTAAAAAAAAATATAAATATAAACAAAATTCGGAATAACTTTCAAATACATTTTTATTTATTATAAAATTTATTCATTCTATCTATCAATGATTTGGTGTTTATATTTTAATAACGTAAAAAATATCAAGCACAAATGACTGAAAAAAAAGTCTCTCACATAAGTAAATTGATTCTTGAAATTATCAATAGTTTATAGAAATTATATATCTAAAAATCATAAAAACTAATTAATAATAAAAAAAAATTCATTATAATATATTATTTAGTATAGATTCTTATTATTTACGTTTTATACTGCTGCCTTTTTATGAAATATTCAAAAAATAAATAATATTAAAGTAAAACCCAAAGTAAATTATTATTAGATATATCAATTAAATATAATATCAAATCTATTTAAATATCAACAATATTCTTTTAATAAAGTACAGGAAATCATGGATATACCTTACCTTTAACTAACTTTATAATAAATATAATCTTTAATACTATATAACTATCTATTTTGTATTTTTTTAAATATTTTTTAATAATTTATTTTTTATATTTACTTATTTTAATTTAGAAATTAATTATTATACTCTATATTTTATTATTAAAAATATTTTAATATTTTAAAAAAAAAAATAATTATATATATGCAATCCAAACTATTTTATAAAGGATGTAAAAGTTAAACATATATTTAATTATTATTTTTTACTTTTTATACTTTTTATTATTATTTATATAACCTTTAATATTATTTTGAAATTTATTTATTTATTCAAATCAATATAATAAAATTTTAATACTATTCAATTAAAAAAAATTTTAAATTAAAAATAAACAAATATTCTTTATTCTATTTACTTTAAAATCTTCTGATAAAATTTCATTATTATTATTATTATTAGAATTTTCATATTCAATCCTTTTAAATTTAATTTCTTCTTTGAATACTTTATATCAGTTTATTTTTCTATTACTTTTAACAGTTGTATTTTATTTAATATTAGTAATCAATCATAAAGTTAACTTAAATGCTAATAATAAAAAAAATTAGCTTAAAAAAGTCAGAATATAAGTCAAATTTTGTTAATAAATCAGCTATCTTTTAAATGATAAATTATTTTATTACTTTTTATAATAGAAATACAATTGCAATCAAAATAATAAAAATACTTCAAAAAATCAAAATCAGCTAAAGAAAAGCTGAAACGTAAGTTAAATTTTATCAAGTAATAAATTAATTTTAAATAATAAACTAATTATTTTTTATTTTTCTATAATAAAAAAAAGACAATATGTTTATGCAAAATCATTTAAGCTAAATTTTTTAGAAAGTAAATTAATTATAATATATTATTATTATATTAATACTAAATAACTTTTCAAATTATAAAAGTAAATATAAAAGAAATGCAAAAATAATATGAAAAAATTTAGCTTTCATTTCAAATTTTGATGATAACCAATGACAAGTACTTCAGCTATAACTAAAGTTAAGATTATCAATAATTCTAATAATTTAAAATCAGGTATATTATTTTTGATTTATTTCCATTTATTATTTTATAATTAACAATATATTTTCTTTATTTCTACATAAAGAATCAAAAGTTAAAAAGAAAACTTGCTGAATTTACCAAGAGAATCAAGAAATTGAAGTGACAAAATTCTGATCTCTTTAGGGAAAACCAATTTCTTATCAAAATAAATGAGAAATTTAGCAAAGAAAATGAAGATTTACAGGAGAGGTAAAAATTTGTATATTAATATCCTATATTTATAATAACTAATTTTTCTTTTTTAATATTTAAAGACTTGACTGATTTGAGAGATTATGACTATTCAGATCATTGAAGTAGTCTGATGCTGATCCTCTTGCAAAATGAAAAAAAATCAGAAAATCGTTATCAAAATCAAAGGGAAAAAAGCCAGTGCATTGTACCAATGATGAATTGGAATCAACACAAAACAATTTTGAGGATAACGATAATTTGACAACAGAAGAGGCTAACATAGAAGTTAGGGTATATTTGAATTTATGTCTAAATAATTTAAATTTTTAGCTGATTTTTTTCCTACTTCTTGTATTTAGGCCAAAATGAAGGCGGTTTTGAAAACCATCAGCTCAAAAGACAATTTGAACTATGACGAACCTTTCAATAGCGAGAAAATGCTGCATTATGTCATAGTCTGATTTCAGAATTATAAAAGTCCTTGGCTTTGAATTTTCAGCCTTCTGTTGATCAACTTATGAATTGGCTGAAAACCCTCCATAAGTCATGTCAGACAGCTCAAAGAATTAAGAAAAGTGGAAAGGGCCCTTCAGAGCTGTGACGAATTCATAATAATAATCGAGTACATAAAGTAAACAAATAGAATATATTCTGAATTTGGGTCTATTTGAATCAATAATTTAATATTATTTATTATTTATTAAAAAATAGCTTAGCAAGTAAAGGTGGCAAAGTATTTATTTAAAGAAAATAACCAATGAATTGCGAAATACGAAAAGCAACCTTTACTCTGAATTCTTAACAATCGCTTATATTATTCATCAGAAATCAGTGAAACAGATGAAGAAAATCGTCAAAGATCCGTTATTGCTGTATATGACTATTCTTGGCAATCGGTTAAGGTTTATTATTTTCTTTATCTAATTTAGCATATTTCGAATTTATTTAATATATTCCACTAATTATTTTCTTCTTTTAGCTGAAAATTTTACTGAGAAAAGTACTCGATCCTTGTGCTACTGCAATATCATCATATCAAATTCAACAAAAGAGAAAATACAATGATGATGTGCAATAATATGACCAGTTACATCCCTATAATATTCCAAAGTTGTCATATAAAGCATAACCTGGTATAGTCTATAATACTGAGGTTGAAGTAAGAGTTACAACTGCAGAAGAATATGTAACAGAAACTGAGGAATATACTGAAGTTAAAGGGGTTTCATCTGCTGCTGAAGAAAGTGAAGATGTTCCCGTAATAGACGATAGCGAATGATGAATTTTTGGGTGATTTGGAATGGAAACAGGTCAATTTTAATTATTATCTTTATGTTTTTTTCAGGTGATTTGGGGTGAGAACAGGTCGATTTTATTATTATTTTATTATTTTCTTTACATTTTTTTCGGGTGATTTTGGATGAAAACGGTTTGATTTTATTATTATTTTATTATTTTCTTTACATTTTTTTCGAGTGATTTGGGTGGGAACAGGTTGATTTTATTAATTATTTTTACATTTTTTTTTAGGCAATTTGGAGAACAGGTCAATTTTTGTTATGGTTATTTAATCTAATAGCTATCCTTAATACTAGAACTTAGAAATTTTATTATAGAATAAAATATAAATAATAACTTATTCATCCTTAGTAAAATTATTAATATTAATAATGATATTATTCATATTATGCATTTCTTTCCTATTATATACCCTTATTATTATATAGTTTTGAACCTTTACAAAATATATTACTTATATTAAGACACTAGTTATATGATCAAAGACAACCTTTCAAAATATTTTTTACTCTCTATTTAGAATATAATGCTGCTATTCCTATTATTTTCAAAGATTAATATTGTGACTTAAAATATAGTATTCTATACTTAGATACTTTGCATAAACTTGCTTTAATATATTTTTTTCTGTAATTAACTAAAACTTCCTTTCAGTACTGTAACCTTTTACCTTTTCTCAATTTATTAATAATTTTGATAAATTTATTTTACCTCTATATAATATATAATTACTAAATATTTTATTTTCATTTGTCAACTCATTCTTCTTAAAGTTTTATATTAATAGGTCTCTTAAAGATATTAGATTTCTTTCAATAAAAATAGACATAATTTAGTTAAAAACTCATTATAATTCACCAATGGTTTCTTTTAAAGTTGTTTTTTTCACAGCTTTTTCATTCTTTTCTTTATCAGAATTTGTAACTATTTTTATCATTCTGTTAACTGCCTCTCTAAACTATACTGTATTAATTTTAATTTTTACTAACTTTACTATTATCATCTCTTAGTTTAATCAATTTAACTACTTATTTTCATCTTTGACTTTCAACTATTTCTCAAAATTAATAATTATATGTATTAGACTTATCTTTTTGATGTGATTTTTATAAATAACCTTAAAGTTATAATGATTATAGTTAAAACTTACTTTAATAGTAAGTATAACAATAATTAAATTCTTTTACTTAAAATTGTTTAGACTTTTTAGTATTAATTGTTAATTTCATAATATCTCTAAGTATTTTATTTTATATTAAAACTTCCTAATTATAGTCTTTATTCATTAATTTATTAAAGATCTCTTCTAAGAATCATCAATTTATAACTTAATTAAGCAAAATGTATTTTTAAAATATAATCTAATTTTTCAACTAAACTGCGATTATCATCTCTTTTGCTTTTAATGATAATATTACTCCTAATACTATATACTGTATTCTTAATAAAATATTAGAGACTTCTAAAAATAATATTAATACTTAAAGTTCTTAAGAAAAACACTCAATGTTATATTTTCTAAAAATAATAAATTAAATAGTAAAAATTAAATAAAAACAAAATAAATGATATTAGTTAATAAATTCAAGCTAAGTAGCAAAAGTCATCAAAACTAATTAAAAAAAAGCTTAGTAATTAAGCAAATAAAGTTATATTGTAAAATTGATTCACAAAGCTAAATAGTAAAACCATCAAAGCTAAGTAACAAATTAATATGATAAAATTTAATAGGACCAAATAATAAAAAGTTAAATGATGAAACCAGTAAAACTAAATTGTAAAATTGAATTATAAAATTAAGTAATATAATCATCAATACAAGTAAAAATTATATAGCAAAATTTGATTAGTTTAAATAAATAGTTAAGTTAGTAAAGTTAGTTGCAAAGTCAAAAATAAAAATAGTTAGTATAAATATTCTACTTGAAAAAAATATTTGTTTTTTTAAGAAAATAGTTAAAATATTTATTTAACAATTTCATATTCTATAGTTTTCTGCAGTATAATTTTTATCATTTAATAATTATTTTAATTATTTTAAATAAATAATTTTCTTATTATTCATTTAAAATAATAATATTAATCATTTTAAATAAATAATAATTTAATTATTCCAATTAAACAATTTTTTTATTATTTATTTAGAATGATATTATTATCATTTTAATTAATGATTTTCTTATCATTCATTTAGAATAATAATTCTTTTATTATTCATTTAAAATGATGTTATTATCATTTCAATTAAATGATTTTTTATTATTCATTTTGAATAATTTTTATCATTTATTTAAAATAATAAATATTAATAATTCTAAAAAAATAATTTTTTTATTATTTGTTTAAAATAAATCATCTGAAATTTTCAATTTAGTTCAGATTTTTTCAGTTCAGATTAGATTTATAATTCAAAAAAGTCTGAACTAACCTAAAAATTTTAAATTGATTTTTTTGTAATCTAAAACTGAACTGAAGTTTTAAACTGAAAATTTTTGGATTAATCTGAACTATTTAAAGATTTAATATAAATGATACTATATGAATCATTCTAATTTTAATAATATTTTTAATATCGATTAATTCTTTTTAATTTAAATTCAAAAAAAGTTAATTTAAAAAATTATTTATACTGATTTTTGAATCAATAACTATCAATATTTTTTTTACAATTCATATCTTAATTATTTTATCATAATATTAATTAATATTTAAGATTTAGATTTTAATTTTATATAAAAAAAAATTATTAATAACAATTAGAAAATGAAATTATTAATTTTATTTTAAAATTTAAATTCAAACTACAATCAATCTCCTATATATTCACATCTTTTAAAATTGAAAAAATGATATAATATAACTATAAAAAAGTTTTTAATAAATTTATTAATAATTTAAGTATGTTTATAAAAGAAATATGAATATATAGGAAGTAGTCAATAAAAAAGGGAAATCTATAAATTTAAATTTTTAGTAATTTTAGTTCATTAGTCAAAATAGTCCAAATTGGCTAAAAATTGAATGGCTAATTTTAGGCTGATTTTGATACTATTTATGACTAATTTTCCATATTTTCTGATCAGTACAAACAGGTACCAGTTGATGCTGATCGATCCCAATCGGACATGGCCATTCAGAACTTAAATTCAACCATAAATCAGCCTAAAATTAGTCTCAATTTAGCAACAATTCAAACGCTGATAGATGCTGATTGATTCTAATCAGACATTACCATTCGACATCAATTCAGAATTTAAATAACTATAAATTGGCCTAAAATTGACCTCAATTTAGCAACAATTCAGATGCTGATCAATGCTGATCAACTCTAATCAGATAAGCAATTCAACTATAAATCAGCCTAAAATTAACCTTAATTCAGTATCAATTTGATAATAATTCAGATGCTGATCGATGCTGATTGACTCCTTTCGAACAAGCAATTTAACCATAAATCAGCCTAAAATTGGCCTCAATTCAGTATCAATTTGGAAACAATTCAGATATCGATCGATGTTAATTGACTCTAATTAGACAAGCAATTCAGCATCAATAATCAGTACATTTTATTTATTAAATTTATTAAATATTAAAATTTTATTAATAATA
>CAJVPQ010000860.1:0-22551 GCA_910591825.1 Funneliformis caledonium
GAAAGTTTCTGATACAGGGTGAAAAGAAAATAAAGTGTCCCGATTTACATAATATAATTCACACTTTTGTGGATGTGGGCAGCCTTGAATGTTTTTGGAAATAATGGACGCGTCTAAACATAAAAGTTTATTCAGCCACTTCTCAACGGAGTCATTTAAAGCGTATCTAATTGGTTCTTCTAGTTTAATTTCTCGAAGTATGCGACCACCAGCTGTTGCACCATTCAAGGTGAATGAATCTTCATTCTTAGCTTTTCCATCACGACCAACAACTGAAATTTCATCAGAACCACTAGTTCGTCTTTCTATTCCAATGAAACCTTTAGATTGCTCACGAAGTTGTTGAATAAGTTTAAGGGAAAGTGATCTACCAGTACCCTCATAACCATTGATAGTTGAAGCCATAAATACCAAGTATGGTCCAATTAGACTTTTTACAAAAGTAAGAGGAATAGCAGCCGCTTCATCAATCACTACTAATTCGGCCTGCCCAAGAACATGTGCATCCTGCGGCTGAATATACTGTTCATATGGTCAGTATGATTACATAAATAGAATGATAGTATTACAAGAGAGATTTACAAAATATCTTTTTACTCACTTGAATAGTCTGCCGATGTTGCCTGAAAATATTCACCCTGACAATTGCCTTGTTAAAATCGGGATTGGTTGATTGAATTATATCATAATCTAAATGCTCTTCATATCTTAAAGCATCAAATCCCTTAAATATAAATTCGAATAACGTTTTCAAATTTTCAGGACTGGGTGATGTTACAAATATATTTGAATAACCATAAGCAACAGCAGAAGCGATCGCAATTCCAAGAGCAGCAGATTTACCACGTCCACGAGAAGCAGTAAGAGTAACTGTATTTCGTAAAGTTTTTTCGCTAATTGCTTCAATAAATGTGAGAATAGCTTTGGCTTGATCCAATGTTTTTGCAGTTGATATCAAAGAACCAACAGGCTGTGTGTCTGCTAAAGATATTTTCAACTCTTTCAATTCAATTTGTGATTTTGTTAAATCTTCTGAGGTTTTTAACGGTAATGGCTTAACATTTTTACCAGCTGAAATAGGTAAAACATTTAATTCATCATCAACCACCAAACAATTTTCGCATGATCCAAGTGAGAGAATGAAACGTTCATTAAACCGTGCAGTTACATCATCATAAGCTTCTGTCCTATAACGCGAATGTACGTCCTATTGAGGCATAAATACGTTATTAATTATTAGAGAGATCAAATCGATAATTAATATAATAGGGAATAGAGCAAACCATAGTTAATGTGTATAATTGCTTTAATGATTTCATTGTTTTTAATAATAATATGACAATACCACCGCCTTCTACTGTCTCAATAGTACGTGCTAATAAATTAGGGGTCAATGCCTCAAAGTCCTAAAAATAGAATTAATTTTATAAATTTATTTATTTGAATTAAGTGAATAAAATTTTCTTTAAATAACAACAACATACCTGCAATACACACATTCCATATGTATTACCCAAAATTTTATGTGTCTCTTTATAGTAAGTATACCGAATATTAGTTACGGAAATAAATAACTCAAATGGATCTTCGGTATTAGCTTCTCTTATGCCACGTTTAATTTCTTTTTTTATCTTTGCCTCCCTTTTCTTACGATGACTGATTAATTGAAAGAATAATAAGTTAATGGATGAAACTAAAAAAAACTAAATATCCGGATAAGGGTATATCTAACCTAGAAAAGCCCAAGTCTTTCTTATAACACCATAAAACTGAAGGTCTTGCGGTAACTTGAGCTTGTGAAAGTAACCAATGTAAATTTACCACCTAATTATAGAATTAAATTCAATTACTAGCTTATATGAATACAGGCAAGCTATTAAACTAACTTACTTGGTCTTTGCCTTTGTCACCAACAATGACAAAGAATGTTCGGTGTTTATTCTGGACGCCATTTTTTACTAGAGTAGGAATTCTTGAATCTATCGCTTTCTTAACCATTTTGCAAGAACGCGTTTTTTTTTCTTTTTTTTTTTTTTTTTTGGCATAATTAATTTTATTGGTCGATCGGATCTAATCTACTGATTTAGTAACGCTGCTGTTACACTACTGACTTATAAAGAGAGTCTCCAAAAAATTTTAAATTTTTTATCAAGATGTCAGACGAGGTCGTATGGCAAGTTATAAATCAACAATTTTGTTCTTATAAAGTCAAGTAAGTGTAGTTAATTCTTGTTATTTGAATTTTATTTATTAATTAATTGTTCAATATCAAATATTATTTCTATAGAACTGTAACCCAGAACTTCTGTCGAAATGAATATAATGTTACAGGGTTTTGTAGTAGGCAGTCATGTCCTTTAGCTAATTCTCGATATGCAACAGTTCGGGAGATTGATGGTGTTTAAATTTAAAAATTTAATAATCATTTTTATTAATTTCGCTTAATCTTTATGGTTTTAATTTTTTTTTTTCTTTTTTAGGTATCATTTATTTATACAAAAAAGTTCCAGAACGGGCAAATATGCCAGCTAAAATGTGGGAACGTATTAAATTACCAAAGAATTATGCCAAGGCATTAGAGCAGGTATATACAATTAACAATATCTTTCAATTCTAAAATTTCTACAAGACGCTTACGATTTGATATTCTTGTTTGACAAATAAACTAAAGATCGATAAGGATTTAATGTATTGGCCAAATTTTTTGATTCATAAATGTAAGCAACGCTTAACTAAAATCACACAATATTTGATACGGATGAGGAAATTAAGATTAAAGGATCGGTGATTATAAATATTACAACTTTTCAAATTTCAAATTTTGCAATTAAAAGAGAACTAATTTTTTTTCTAATTCTCGAAAGGGTAAAACTTGTTGGCATTAAAAAGAAGATCGAAAGGCGCGAGGCTACAAGAGAACGAAAAGCAGAGGCCGCAGCGCGACTAGATAAGGCTATTGAGAAAGAATTGATTAGTCGTCTAAAAAGCAAAGCTTATGGTGACACACCGCTCAATGTTAATGAAGAAGTATGGAAGTCAGTATTGGAGAGCGATAAAGTCGAGGCGGAAGATGACATGACTAGTGAAAGTGAAGTTGAAGATTTGGAGGGTGAACCTGAATTTATCGAAGATGACAGTGAAATTGAATTAGAAGACCTGGAAGATATTCTTGAAGAAAATGAGCACCATGAGGTATATATGTGTTTGATTATAATTCATTATCTTATGATATATTTAAATTTTATTTCAATTCGAAGAAGGATGAAGTAGAGAATAGTGATGATGATTTGCTTGAAGGATTTGAAGAAGTAGATGACGAGATAGATGATAAGGAACAAGAAATTGAAAATGAGGTTGATGGAGAAAATAAGGTATGAAAAAAATTTGGAAATTTGTGAAATTTGTGTAAATAAACTCCAACTTATTTTCCTTGCATTAATAGAGTAAAAGAAGAGTTGTTAATAAAGATCGGCGACCGAAAAAGAAAAAACGTAATTGTAATTTTTTTTTTTTGTTAATGATAACTAAATATTTTTATTTACTAATTAAAAAATCTTTTCGTTCAAAAAAGGTGGAACGTACGTGGAAGTTGAATATGAACACGAGCACGAACATTCTATTTCAAAAGTGTCCAATTGGTAGCTTTATTAATTATATTGAATATCTAGATCTAAGATCTGAACAAATTCTATTATCTATCTAAATATAACTGATTTTAGAACTTTACTTGTAAAGTAAATTAAATTCTATGGTACTTAATAATTCTAATTTTAAAAAGGTCAAACTCAACAAGAGAATAAACCAAATAAAAATAAAAAAATACAAAATTATATTAACGTTTTTAATCTTCAACAAAAATGCCAAATGGTTCTTGAAATATTTTTAAGATTAATAATTAATCCAAGACCATTGGATCATCTTCATTATTTCCCGAACCTTTTGTCACTTTATCCATATTAATTATTTCTTGAGCTTTTACATCGGTATTCAATCTCCAACACCAAATCGAACCATCATCACAAACTGTCACAATCCATTGTCTATCTTTTGAAAAATCCAATTGTCGAATGGTGCTCTCGCATGAATCTGTATCGAGAATAGTCGGTTTCTTGATAACAACATATTCCTCTACATGAGAACTACTTTCAGCTGCTAATGTTTCGGTATAATCACTAGACTTTTTATTAACTTTAGTAGTACCGCCTTTCTTTCTTACAACAGCTTTTTCTTTCTTCGTTCCTGAACTTTTCGACTTTTTCTTTTCGATGTAATCATCAATATAATATGATACATCTTGCAAATCCCATAAATAAATTTGCCCGACTTGATTTCCTGTTGCAAGCATTCGATAATCTGGTGAAATCCCAAAGCGAAGAAACCAAATATCACAATGATTGAATTCAAATTCACAGATTATATCGAAACTCGTTGGTTGCTAGAAAGTTTAACTCGTTTTGTTATTAGGTTATAAAAAGAAATTATCGGTAAATTTAGGTTTAATATCAAATAGTCTTACTTTACTCGGGGCAGCTGGTCCACCAACTACTACTGTTGCAACGTTAGACTTATCGAACGCCACTAATTCAACATCTGGTTTCCACAACATAATTGTCGTGTCTGCCGCACACCTTGACATTAACAAATCACCATACCATCTAACACAGTCAACGTAATTATTATGTAATTGAGTTGTTGAGAATATAGGAAAATGTACAAACACCGGCATTGTTGCTGTACCATGAGACGAACAGCATTTTTGTTGTGGCGGTGGTGTTTGTGGTGAACGAGATGACGATGATCTTGAACTAAATGACGACTCAATTGTATGTTTAATTACCGGCGTACATAGTGTCCATATTTTCACTGCGTGATCCATCCCAGAAGAAACCAAGAAGTCACCAGATAAATGCACATCCTAAAGGGATTCAGATCCTTGTAAGTATTTCTTTTAAAATAAAAGTGATTTGTCAGTGATGAATTTAAGAAACATTACTATGCTTAAAACAGGTTCACGATGACCACACTCTCCGCCAAAAATTATAACAGGTCGCATCGTTTTCAAATTCCACAAACGTATAGAAAAGTCTTTGCTTGCAGAAAAAAGAAGGGAACGATCTTTTGGATGAAATTTAACCTCATTAATTTCCTAAATATCCGTAAAGATTTCTTTAATGTAATTATAGGAATTTACAAAAGCATAGAATTTAATCAAATAAAATTATATATCGAACTTGCATCACCGTGTCCTGTAAGAGCCTGTTTATTTCAGTATAAGGAATTCAAAATTAATAAAATCCAATTTATATAAACATTCATTTCTTAAAGTAATACCTTCACGGCAATTCCAACGCTTGTGTTTAAGATTTTGAGGATTCCTGTTGCGCCAGCAACAGCAAGCAACGGCGCTCCAACGTTCGGATCAACAGACCACGCACAGCAGTAAAAATTTTCCTCTTCCTAAAACACAATAAATGTTTCAAAATTATAAAAGTATGAACATTATACATAATAAGAATTGGTAATTACATCGTCATCCACATAGGTTTGGACCACGCTAAGTGCTATAGGTTTATCCCTATCGAAACGAGCGACTATAACCTAAATAAAATATATCAGTATTTCAAAGTTGCAGAAATTTCAAAATACGCGTTGAAAGAAATGTTATCTTACATTACGTCCACCAACAACCGCAAAAATAGCGTTTCCGTGAGTGTCATTATTGTTGAAACTCACCCCATAAAAGGAAGTTTTCGTCGGTTCCTTTTCTTTCACGAGTGAATTTGCACAGAAAGTTACAGTTATACGCGTTTTAATAATAAAATGAACCAATTCTTTATAAATAACAGTTACCGTCATAGAATGTTTCAAGCGATATTTTTCTGGTTTCGACATTTTCCTTAAATGAAAATAAAACGAATCGCGTGGAGCATAGTTAAAAATCCATTTATTGGTCCGATTTTTTGAGACGATCAACATTAATCAGCCAATAAAATTCAATAAATATTGTGTAACATAAAATTAAAAATTTATCGTTATCGAAATAAAAAAATTAAATTTTTTTATTTCAAATATAATTATTAATTATAAACCAAAAATTTACATTTCAAAATAAACCGATACACAATTTTCAACAAATTCTGTTGAAATTTTATAATAATTATATAAGATTAAATTAAAATTAAAAAAGAATAAATCAACTTACCTAATATCCTTTTCTTTAATTCTATATCAATTTCAACTTCTCTTGATATAACTTCGATATTATCTAATTCTTCTTCATGATTTTGTGTTCGAAAGTCTGTCCAATTATCAATATCTTCATTTACTTGTAATCTTTGATTATAAGATTGTGATAATTCTTCAATTGAATTAGAAAGGTAATTATAACAATGTATACAATATAAGCCTAAAATATGAAAGCAAATTTAATGATATCCATGTCCACAAATTAATATTTGACCATTATTCCATGATATATCCATACATCCTGGGCAGTCACATAGTTTATTAGTTACTGGTTGATATTTTGAATGATATCCTAATGGTAATACACCAAAAGAAAATCGCGTTTCAATACCAGGAAAGTAACAATAATCTTTTTTAATTCTTGTTCCTTCTTTTTTTTAATTCAACTCCATTAGGATTTTTCCATAAATTATTAAAAAACTCCAAGTGAAAAATAGCTGATAATTTAATTAAACTATTAAGATCTTTTTTTGAATAGGGATAATCACATTTAGGTTCAAAAGACTTTACAAAGAATTTTCATGTCAACAATGATCTATGAACAATGCATCTCTTCTCAATGATTTTCTAGTAGATACTTTTATACTAGTATGATGATGTAATAAACTATGAAAATTTTCAACTGGATATTCATCAAAAATGTTTAAATGCATTTTTAAAGTATCAAGTATCGGATGTTGTATTGCTTTCCAATAAGAATATCTGACAAAAAGGCAAGCATAATTTTATCATAATTATACCTATGAAATCGTTGCATGACAATCCAAAGGTGAAATATAGTATCAACATATTCTTCAAATTTGTTTTTTTTAAATAAGTAAGTATATATTTCTAAACTTGCTGGTATTAAATTATCCAACAAATCAAGAAAAGTAATATATGAAATATCTTTAGATATTCCAAACTTTTTTACAACATATTTTTTAACTAGTAGCCAGCCTTCATGTGTTAAATATAATAGAAGGTTTATTCTCCATGGTTTAGGTTTTGCCGCCAATTTTTTAGTCTTTCCAAAAACAGATTTATACATGCTATTAAAAAAAGAATAGAATGTAATAAATATAGATTCACGTGTATTGAGTGATACATGAAGAGGCTCTAAAAATGGAATTAGATGTGTAATTTCATTTGGATTAGATGATTCCGATTCCAATTTCAATTTATTTACAATTACTCTTCTTATAAAAAGTTGGCCTGGAAAATTAGCTGGAAGTGAGATTATATACTTTTCAAGATATCTTTTAATTTCTGGTAATCTTAAAAAAAAAAGATAAGTTAGTTGAATTTTTTAATTATAATTTATTTATATACCAACCTAATAAATGTATTAATAGCTTATAAATGTTTTCACTTTCAAAATTATTAGTTTCTTTTTCATAGAAGTTTAATTTGGGACAATGATTTTTATTCTTGATAATATGATTCATTGTATAAACATGGATGACATAAGAACAAATCCTATTGAGTAGTTGAAGATGTAAGAATAAGGTTCGATTCATTATTTTTAATTAAATAATATTAAAAACTCAATATATACTGTAAAATTAAATGCATACAAATACGTTATGTTAACAGGATTGCTGTTCATTAATAATTTGGTTTATTTTTTCTTATACCTTTATATACTTTACTAACACATCTAATAACTCTTTGAATAGTGTAAAATGAAATATATCAATAACCATTGTTTATTATATTTGTATTTTTTTGCGATAAAAAAAAGAAAATTTAAAAATTAATTTTTGGAACAGAACGACTCTTAGGGCCGGTTATAGACATGTCAAAGAGAGAAAGACAGTATTTTTGGTCCGGACCTGACCGATCTGTCCTTAAAAAGATCATTCAGAATCGACTAATCGCGATTTTCGTTTCCCAAGATTTGACTCTAAGATTCGATTTTCGATTTTCGATTAATCGAATATAATCGATCGATCCATTGAGTTTTGTGCTTGAGAACACCTAAATTGATTAAATTCGAAAAATAAAATCAAATAAAAAATAAGGGATATTCTTATACTGTATATGCGAATTAAAAAATAATTAAAAAATGTTAAATTAAAATATTAGAACCCGCAATTATAAAAAAAAATTTTTTAAAATAAATAATTAATTAAAAAAAAATGAACATTCCTCAGCGTTTTTTATTTTTTTTGAATATTTAATATTCGCAATTTTTTTTTAGTTTAGGTAGAATTAAAAAAAAGAATTCATTCGAAAAATAAATTAATAAATTAAAAAAATCAATTAAAAAATCAATTAAAAACATTAAATTAATAAATAATAAAAAAAAACGAAATTAAATAAATAACTTACATTTAAAAAATCATTAATAAAAATATAATTTATCACTAAAAATTCAAATAAAATTTTTAGATTCTCGTGAAATTTTAAATTTGACACTGTCACCCAGTTTTTTTTTTTTTTTTTTTATATATTAAATTTTTTTTTATTTAATATTTTGTATTATATTTCGTATTACATTGTTAAATCAATTTACAATCCTTTTCTTAAAAAAAAAAAAAAAATGCCGATAATCATTGTACATACATGTGTTTAATTCTAAAACAGTATTTGAATGGGAAGAGCTTAGTGTTAATGAGGATATGAATATAATGAATATAGGAGGAGAATTTTTAAAGATGTTGTAGTTTATAAATTAAAGTCAGAACTATTGGAAAAGAAAAATTGGTTTGTTTGTATTACATGCTTTCTACAATTGATCATAACGCTTGACATCAAATGTTTCAATATTATAAATCGATTCTCTCTACAAATATTATTATTATTTGAAATCCAAATTTGTTTTGCAATTTTAGATGAACCTTAAAATCCTCAGTTCGACCAGCCCGAGAGATAAGTATATTTTTGAATCAGGCCACACATTAAAAATGATGTCTTAGTTTCAGATTTCTTAAAAGGTTTAGAAAACTTCAATTCAATCATCTATGTAATGTAAGTGAGATATTTAATTCTTATAATTTACTTTTAAAAAAATTGTTGAATATTGAAAAATAGAAAATATTATAATAACGATAAATGCAAAGCAATTATATTAAATGAAGTTTAAACTAGTATTTCTACTTTTTTTATTTTTTAAATGTGGTTTACTAATAAAATCACGTACGGATCATATAACTTATTTTGACTCAAAACTTGTTTTAACCTGAAGAAAAAAAAATTATATATTTATTCATTCTAGCTAACAAAAAGTTTTTTGTATATAATATATACGAATAAAATAAAAAACCCAATTAATGTAATGTTAAATGTAATCGAGTTAACATTCGAATATTTATAAAGTGGTGAAATTCTGAGATGGAAAAAAAATGGAATACTTATTTTTTTAATATTAAAACATTAGGTTTTATATAAACTAATTTCGAATTATGATTGATATGTCCATTTTCGAAAAACTTCTATGAAATTTGTTATTGGCAATTGGAAATTAAAATTTGGTATATATTCCATAAAATCAATACATTATTGATTACTTTGATTACATTAAATAAAAATTAGTTAAGAATTTTCCTCCTCAGCCCAATCCGATGGATTTATATTTATCATCAATGAATCATCAATGCAAGTTCTTGATGAAATTACTGTGCTTTCTGATGAAAGTGTTGAAGAAACTAAAGAGCTTGAACTTGCTGATGCTGGTGAAAGAGTTAAGGAATCAATTGTATCTGGCAACAAAAGTGTTGAAAGATTTTCTGAAAATAAGGATTGGATTAATAATTAGTAAAAAAAAAAATAATAATAATAAAAAAATCAAAAAAAAATGCATAAATATATTATACCTTCATTTTCTATATTATTATAATTTACTATTAACTTCTTCAATACCTCATAAACATATTCAACAGTATGTCTATTTTCAGGTTCTTTATCCCAACATTTATTATATAATTCATAATATTCATCAGGAGTCTCTTGCACTCTTTCCTCCCTATTTCCTGACAAAATTAAATAATTTATAGTATGATCACGTTTATTTTCAAAAGGAGGTTTACCGCTTGATATTTCCCATAATAATACTCCTAAACTATAAACATCAGAAGATTTTGTATAAGGACCCGCCTTTAAAACTTCGGGAGCAACATATGGAAGTATACCAAATATACCGTCATGTAGATTCGTTACTGTACACATACTTTTTGAATTACCAAAATCCGTAATTTTTGCTTTTCCATGATGAACTACTATATTTTTAGCATGCTAGAAATGAAATTTATTATTAGCAAAACAACAATAAAATGTAATATATAGAATACAATAATTCTTAAATTTACTTACGAGATCTCTATGCAAAATATTTTCTTTATGCAAAAAATATAATCCATTTGTAATATCTAAAGCCAATCGAAGTTTTTTATTCCAATCAAGACTCAAAAATTTTTTTGAAAGATACTTTCTTAAATCCCCTTCATTAGCACATTCCATAACGATACAATAGTTACCATCTAAACCTAAAATAATATAAGTTGTTCAAAAGTGATAAAATAAATGAATATTAAATCTCAAAACTTACTTTTACTTATTCCTAAAACTCGGATAATATTTTCACAAATATGTGCTCTACTTTGTAATTGTATTTCATGTCTAAATGCTTCCCACATCTTATATTTAATATCTGGTGTAATAAATAATGTTTTATATGCTACATGTTTATGAGTTTTAGACCAATATGCTTGATGCACTGATCCAAAATTTCCTGCTGATAACATTTTATGAGAATTAAATTCGGACCATGCTATTGATTTAATAACTTTTCGTTTAATCGAATCTTCAATCCATTCCTTTGCTTTATTTTCTAATTCATCAACGGATTCAGCCTGTGATATGTAAATATTTTTTGGAACTAAACTTTGAGAAAATCCATTTTGTTGGTAACTACCAATTAATTCATTAAGTTCATTGAAAATAGTGGGAAAACTTGAACGCTCCCGTGAGTCATGATGCCAATCTAAGTAAACAAATTTTTAATCTAATACCTTTCTTTTTTGAAAAATATTTTTAATATTATATTAAGCTTACTATTTTTAATGATTTCAAAATATTTCTCTTGAAAACTTTCATCATTATTTGATCTGCTTTCTAATGTCTCCCTGTACTTGTTTAGAACATGATTCTTTATTTTATGTACATTCCAACCTTTATAAGGAACTTTTTCAAAGGCAAGCTCCCACATTAACATACCAAAGCTACAAATTAAAATATATTGTATTAATAATGGTTATAATTTATGTTAACAAAAGGAGCTTGCAAATACCTAAATGCTTCACATTTTACATCATATCGATGAAGTTTAAAATATTTAATTTTTTCTGGGGCCATCCAATTAATAACATCGTCTAAATTTGGTATTGATTCATAAAAGGTTTTTTTAGGTTTAGAGACCCCATCGAACATTATATGTGCGCATTTAAAATTTGTAATTTTAGGTTCTAAACGTGCTGTAATCATAATGTTTGCGCAACGAATATCATGATGAAGAATAGAACAAGAATGCAGAAAAATGATGCCACGACAAATACCAAGAGCAATAGAAACCTAAATAAAAGAATAAAAAATTTTTTATGAATATATTTTTTAAAAAAAATTATACATTACTTACCTTTGTAGTCCATGAAATATCATATATATTATAAACATCACAAAGGTTTCTTAATTCAGCCCATTCAAATATCGTTACCAATTGATCATCAATATGGGAGAGTCCATAGAATTTCAAAATGTTATCAGAGTAACGAAGTTTTTCTAACATAGTAAAATGAGCTATAGTTTTCATGAAATCATCATCTTGGATTATAGTGGGAGTATAAGCTACGTCTACACTAAATTTTATGGACTTTTTCACAATCCCACAATCAGTTGGTTTATCTCCAAGAGGATCTGTAAGTTCATGTGGCTCTATTGTCGTTGTTTTAATGGTCTATATTCAAAGAAGAAATAATTAATTAAAACAATCTTTATCTAAAAATAAAATAATTTTGAAATAACTTGCCGGTTGATCAATTGTCGTGATGTTCAAGTCTCCCATAAAGTTCTCAAAATTATTAATCAATCTATAAAATATATGTGATATTGTAATTATATTTTTTGTAATATCCTGTAATTGAGAGATATCTTTTATAAAATCCCTGATTTCTTCCATTACTTCAATAAATTTTACATAATCTATAATAAAATTGCCAGTAGTCTTAATAGTCTTAATAGCAATTTCAGCCATATCAACTCTATCCATTAATACATCGCAAATTTTTTTGTTATTTTGAGCTGCTTTATAAATTTTATTAATTTCGCGTATTTCTGCGTCAATTGTAGTAATCCAATACTTTTGTAATAATTCAATAGCTTCAGGATTATAAGCTAAAACAGCTAATCTTAATATTTCATGCCAAGTGGTACATTTTTAGTCACACCAAATTTACCATTAATATATAAATCGCCTAGATTAAATTGAGCCGTATTATTATTATTATCTGCAGATTTCGTAAGATATTCAATAAATACCGGTAAGTTAATTCCATTATTTTCAATTAAACTAAATGCATATCGTAACTGTGCATCTGCAAATCCGTCATCAGCAGCTGCTTTAAATAATTTTGATGCTTCTTCTTGATCTTTTTGATCAGAAGAGTTTTCCCATAAATAATATCCTTTCCAATATTTGGCTTTGGTATTACCCAACTCTGCGTGTGCATTAAAACATTCCCATGCTGTCGCATAGTCGCTTCTTCTATAAGCTTTAATACCTTCCTCAAGTGACATTATTTCTTGCACAGCACTAATAGAGAATTCCATATCAAAATCTGGCAAATCTAACCCTCCTATATCGCTAACGGAAACTGCTTTTGATCCATCCAAATCTAAAGGTTTAAGGGCAAGTGAAGAATTGTACCCTGAAGAGCAATGTGTTGTATATAAGTCGTGTAAATTCAAGAAAATTTGTTGTAATGAAGCTCGAATTTGAGGATCATCTTGCCAAGCTAATTGAGGTCAAAAAATTTATAATTTTACAAATTTGCATCAAAATATTAATATAAATATATATATGGATCTCTTACCCGAAACGATAATTTTCGCATAACTTTTTTGTAGGTTTTGAATATCAGGATTTTCTCCACCAAAAGTAATCTTTTCTCGTTTGTTAGACAAAACATGTTCTTTTATTTGATAGAAATCCCAATGCTCGTAAGGAATTTTTTGAAAAATCAATTCCCAAAGAAGCATTCCAAAACTGTTTTTAAGAGAATTTGATTTAATAATAAACTTTAAAAAAAAGGGGGAAGAATATTTAATAATCCCACCTGAAAATATCGCATTTCATGTTGTATCGATAATTTCTCATGTTCTCGGGAGCAAGCCAATGCATAATTTCAGTCATATTAGAAAGACAAGTTGTATTATCATCAACAGGACGTGAGTATTCTAAATTTGCAATTTTAGGTTCCAAACGCGAAGTCATCATAATGCTTTCACAACGGAGTTCTCGATGAAGCACGGAGCAGGAATGTAAGAAAATGATTCCGCGACAGATACCAAGAGCAATAGATACCTTAAGAAATGATAAAAAGTTGAATTAAAAAAAATTATAATAATAAAAAATCATAATTATAAACCTTTGCAACCCAAGAGATTTCGTATGTATTATAAACTTCGCGTAGGTTTCCATGTTCGGCCCATTCAAATACCATGACCTGGTGATTTTCGACATAAGAAAGTCCATAAAATTTCAAAACGTTGGGAGAATAACTGAGAAGTTCTAAAATAACTATTCTCGAACTTAAGTTATCATTTCTGATACAAGCGACATCTATACTTTGTTTTAAGAATTTCCTTATAGGATAATGTTTCCTTTTCTCACGACTATCAGAAAGCTCATTTGGTTCTATTTCTTTTGTTTTAATAATCTCAACAGCCTTCCATCGATTCATATCAATAATTTCTTTTATTTGATTATTAATTAATATAACGTCTAGATTAATTTGGTTATTACCAGTAGTAATACCACCTTCAATCCTTTCCAAGAACTATATTAAAAAAAAGAATTATATTTTATTTAAAAAAAAAAATGTCCACAGTTTTATAGAATAACTTACTCTGGACATTTCGACTATATCTTCATCAAGAGCCTTCCGGTCAATTTTACGCTGTTCTCCATTGTCAATTGTCGTTGTGAAATTCAAAACGTCTATAATGATATCAAAATCGTAGACTAAATCATTAAAGGTATCTTTAATAGAGGAGTGTAAGAATTTATTGTAACCCTTTAGTTGGGAGACATCTATAATAAAGTTTTTAATTCTTCTCATGATTTCAATTAATTTTATAAAAGCTAAATAATATTCTTTATTACGAAGAAGATTTTCCTTCCATTTTCTTCTCTTTAATATATAATCAACTATTTGAACTCTATCCATTAAAGCATTACAAATCTTTTTGTTATATTCAATATCTTCATAAATCGAAAAAATTTTATCAATAATTGTTGTAACAATCGCAATATATGGTATATAAGGTTTAATGGCTTCTCCTAAAGCTCCTACAGTCTCTAAAGTTCTTTGATTTTCCATAGCTCCTTCGGTTCCTTCAGTTCGTATCGTGTCTACATTTGCTTCGGTACCTACAACTCCAACAACACAGTCGGTTCTTTGAGTCCTCATAGTCTCTACGGTTACATCGGTACTTACAACTTCTACGGCAACTTCAGTTCTTTGCGTATCTACAACTCTCTCAGATCCCATAGTCTCTGCGGTTTTATCGGTTCCTTGATTACCCATAGTCTTGGTTCTTTCGTTTACATCACCTTCGGTTTCTATAATTTCTTCGGCTTCAAGAGCTGCCTTTTATCAATCAAAGAAAAGAATGATAAAATATTGATAAAGTTATAGAATTATGAATAAAAATTTACCTTTGCCATTTCGGAAGAATCTTCAGTAAGGGCTAGTTGATCAATTCTGCGCTGCTCTTTATCGGTGAAATTCAAATCCTTCATCACGGACTCAAAATCACTAACTAAACCATTAAATTCATAGAATTTTTTGTAAAATTGTAATTTGGAGACATCTTTAATAAAATCCCTAATTTCTTTCATGACATTAGTAAACCTTGCAAAAGTCAAATAATATTTCATGTTGCGAAAATTTTTTTCGTTCTCTTGTTTCCTTCTGCTTAAAATTTTAATAAAAATTTCAGCAATATAAACTCTATCCATCAAAAAACTACAAATTTTTTTATTATTAGATTCCACACCATCATAAATTTTGATAATATCATCAATCAAAGTTGTAACAACCGCGATTAATTGTAAATATGGTTTAATGGCTTCTTCTACGGTTCCCGAAGCTTTAAAAGCGGTCTTTGTAATTTCGATACTTTTGGAAATTTCTGCTCCAAAAATAAATTCTGACATCCTTATCTTTTTTTGGTTATTAAATTATTTAAAAAATACAAGTGGGCTGGGCATTTATTTTATAATTTTTTTTGGTGTGACATTTATAATAATCAAATACCTAAAAAGGTTAACAAGCTAAAGTGAAACATACATATGAAACAAGATCATCTGATACAAATTAGATATTAACATTAAGTGTGATAAGAGTAGATAAAACTTTATTTTTATAATATGGCAAGTTCATAATTATGCTTATGTTATTTATTATATTTTTGTTATTCCTGTATTTTTGAGACTGAAGATTTAAGACAGACTTTGATGGTAGTAATGATTCAAATTGCTTATAAGAAAGAATGATACCATAGTAGAATTATTTATTAAGTTAGAAATGTAATTAGTACAATCTTGAGCTATTCTTTTCGCCAGATTGGTAGCAGAGCAGAGTAGTTGTTTTAAACTAGTAAGATGCGTGATGATTTTTAAATATTCATCATGCATTTAAAAATGTACAAAAACAGAACAGAATAGCATAATTTACGATTTATACACATAAAAAAAAAATGGTTAGCAGAAATGCATGATGTTATCTATCCTAAAACTTTCTTTGATATTTTTTGCTATTGAATTGATGCATATGCAACGCATTTAACTGCGTAAATTCACAGATTTCAGCATTCAAAAAACGAAAAATAAATTTATTGTATTAGCTGTTTCGTTCAAATTTTTTTTTTACTTGCATGAACTGGACATTTAGATATTTTTTTATTGTATGAACTTGGAATCAGTATGTCCGCTTCAGTTATTTTCAGACCAATTTCAAACCAACTATTATTTAATATTTTTTTTTTATTTTTTTTGTTTTTAAAAATTATTTATATTTATATAAAGTTATAGTTGCGTGGCAAAACCCTAAACCCATTTGGCAAAAGTCGAAACTTTTCAGAAATTATTTCGACGATTTCGATGAGTTTCGACAGTTTCGATGGGTTTCGATGGGTCTCAAAAGTTACGACAGTTTCGATAACAACTTTGCGAATTTGACGGTTTAACAAGTTTATTGTAATACAATGTAGGATATAAAAACGATTTTTATTTTTTTTTGATTTTTATTTTAAATTAGAACAAAGTTTCCAAAATAATACATTATTTTTCGAACAGGTTTTGAAATTGGAAGCACTGTTACTTGTTGAAGAATTAGAAAAAATTACCTTATGAATAAGATGATAGAGGTTGGAACCGGGTTTATTTTATATCCGGATTTATTTAATTTTAAAAATCGGATCCGGATTTAAATCCGAATATCGAATCTCTATACACCCTGCGGATATCTGGGTTTAAATCAGAATGTCGAATCCGGTTCCAACCTTTAGATGATTTTTCAAATGAAATTTTAATGGATAAAGTAGAAGAAAATAAGAATATTGTCATGAGTTTAAAACTGTACTTGATGATCAATATGTAAATTTTTTGATTTTTTTTTTTTTTATCTATAAATATATGATATTATAAAAGAAAGTGATCTTTCGTTAAACGAAAATAATAAATTTTTAAATTCAAAAATTTGTATTTTAGTATCAGAAGGTTTCGATGGGTTTTGCCGTCCGTCGAAACTTTTGCCACCCGTCGAAACTTTCGCAATTTTGCCTTTAATAAGAATATTTGGCAAAACGTTTCGACGGGTTTCGATTTCGATGCAACTTTATATAAAGTACTTTTTTAAATTCTTTTTATTAAATTAATTAATAAATTGTTATAATTTTTAATATGTTAGTTTTCTCAAATATGACAAATTTTTTCAATTGTATTAATTTTTATAATTTTTTTCGGTAAAAAAATTTATCACGTGTGTCCGAAGCCCAAAGTTATAGGTATAGTTTTTAATATATATGGAGGATTACATATTTGATGCGTTGGTAAAGAATGTGAAAAAGTTTTTTTAAAAAAAAAAGTTTTCTTCACAAATTTAGGTAAGTATGTTATTATGACCTAATGCAATGCCTGAACCAAATGTTTGTTTATAACAATGGTAGAACTCGTTTTCCTGATTCGACATCTTATTGATTAATGATATAAAAATAAAAAAATATAATATATATATATTTTTTTAAAGTAAACTACATACCTTTCTCGGATTTTAAGTCAATTTGATAATGCTATATCATTCCGTGCAAGCAAATAAAAAGTTAAAATATTTGTCGAAAACACGTGAAAAAAAGTAAAAAAAAAAATAAAATGGTGTATTATTAATTCTTTACATCACACATTGCGTGTTAGGGTGCTATTAAGCCCAATTTACAATCTCGTCAGTCAGATGTAATTTTAATTTTTTGTATCCTTAGCGTAACAAAGTATATTCTCATTTCGTGTCTTCTATCGAATTAATTTTACATTATAATCGGAAGTATACCATGGTTTCTCGCAATGACACCAACAGTTTGATTGTTATATTAAAATTGAAACTTAGATTTTTCTCAATAATAACCAAGTTTCTCGATTGGTAGAAGCACATGTGGGAGAGATATATTTGAAGATAACGTTATTTATAATCTATAATTAATATATATACCTTCTTTAGGCTAGTACGATCTATTTCTTCATCTCGCATGCGTCTACGATCTCTGGAACGCCTTCAATCTCCAGAGCGAGACTTATCCCATTAAAATTCTTGTATTTTTTTCAATAGTACGAACTATTTTCCATTTAAAGTGAGAAGACATGTATTTCAATTTGAGTACTATCTTCAGTTCCAAAGGGAGTGGAGGAAGATGCAGTACTATCATCCGTTTCGAAGGAAGTGGAGTAAAATCTTTATCGTAAAAGAAGTTCATTAAAAACTTTATTAAATGGATATTTTGAGTATTGTCACGCAAAAAATTGCAAATACCGTTTTTACGTTCGAAGTTTTATGTATCTGATCTTAAACTTTAATTATTCGACCTGGGCAAATTTGTTTAAATATAAATGGATTCAACTGATTTTTTAATCAATATTTTGTTAAGGGGATCTCATTCAATCACTAAATATAACCTACCGTATATATGAAAAAAAGCTTATCGGATGGAATGTAATTGATTCACAATAATCATTTCAAGTGATTTCCAAATTTTTATTTGCTTTTTAACATAAATATCCCTTTTCGAGTTATGATTATCAGATATTGAAATGATTGATTGACTTTTTATTGGATTTCTCATGATTTTATTAAAAAAAAAATTTAAGGGAACTCGGAGGCACGGAGAATTAAATTCGATCACAATGAATTTTGAAGGAAATAACGATTAGCAGAGTTTCGTAACAAAAAAATTCTAACTTAAAAAAGTGGAGGGCGTGATTAAAAAAATGTCGTAAAGGTTACGTAGAGGAAATCTTGCATCACATTTAAAATTTTCCCGATAAAACTTTTCTTATAAAGCACGCATGAAATTGTTAACTTACTGATAATATAGAAGGTGAAAAGCAGCGATAATGCCGACACTTATCAAAAGGTAGTCTAGGACCACGCTCCCTTCCTTTTGTTTTTTTTTTATATATATAATTTTCCTTTTTCTTTTTTTCATAAAATAAATAAATAAATAAAATATATATATAAACACAAATGGCCTTAGTTAAAGTGATACATCTGCTGGTCAGTGAAATCTCCTGAACTAAAGGACCAAAAATATAGAAAGAGGTATCCTCTCGTTTAGTACTATTGGCAAAGCTAGAAAATAGGGTTCGCTTGTCCTATGTCCAATTTGCGTCGAAGTGCTTCTTCTAGTTTCTTTTTTGTTTCTTCTTCTATATGTATTTATGCTTCTATATTATCAATAATATTAGGAAATGCTTAACGAAGTCGTACGCTGAGCCTCTTTTAGGACTGAAAATTTATAAGTTGAAACACAACAATAACGATGATTATTATCAAGAGGTAATGGATATTTTTAAAATCAAATGAGCATCGCCTTCATTCTGATGATTAATTTGACTAATTTCATTGGTTGTACGCTTCGGCTTTTCTATGTTTACGCTCACTTCCTTTATTTTTATTTTATCTTATTTTTTTTATAAGTTCCTTTTTTATCTTCAATAAAAATATATATAAATATATAAATACAAATGGCCTTAGTTAAAGTGATACATCTGATGGCCAGTGAATTTACTCCCTTAACTTAAGGACTAAAAATATAGAAAGAAGTATCCTTTCGTTTCGTATTATTGGCGGCAAAGCTAGTGGGTTCGTTTGTCCTATGTTCATTCAATTTGCATTAAAGTGCTTCTGCTAGATATTAGTATAAAAAAAATCACCGATTATTTGTACATGATTTAAAATTACACAATGAAATTTTTTTTTTTTCAGAATTTAAATTACAAAAATCATTTGGATAAAAATTTTGATATTTTTAATTTTAAAGACCCTGAGAAATTCTGATGTTTCATCAAATATTAGTTACAGCTCAGTCACTTGAAAATAGGAGCTTTTGACTCTGTTTTTATTTTATTACAAAGTCTACTTAGCCGTTGGCACTCGGCTGAACATTCAATAGTCTTAAAGTTTAGCTTAACGTAGTGTTTAAGTGATCAATTTACTACTTTATCTTTTGATCTATGTAATGCGTAATAATGTGACGATTTGTTTTTGATTTACTCAGAAAATAAAATTCGCTGCGAATGGACAGTTTATGAGAACAAACAAAACTTTTTTTTTTAATAATAATTGACTAAGCGGTTCGAACTGAATGTGTGCTTAAATAAATTAAAGCTTCCAAATATTTCTCCTTCAAACGGTTTTGCAGGAAAATTTACTATTTATTATTATAAATTTATTACTAAGATCAAAGATTTATCAATTTATATAAAAAGCTTAATAATAATAATAAAATTTTTATATTTTTTAAATTACTTCCAACAATCAAAATGTTTTGGTGTCTAGGTGATCAGTTCTAGATAAGTTTAAAAAGCCTTAATTTTTAATGATGATGATTTACGTAACCCACCATTTAAACTTTTACTTTGAAAAAGTTTCATACCATGACTGTTTATAATGTCGCGGTAGTTTACAATTTGACCGTTAATCATCACTACGTGATTCCATCATATTTATTATTTTTATTTGATCATTTTCTTTATAGCGGCCCATATGTCTGTATGCTGTTATTATTTGCTGCTAATTCTTAAAACAATAATATTATTTCAAAAAGAACGGGTTAAAATACGTGTAATTAAACGACTCTGGGAACTTGGAATAAATTGATGCAGCAAGCTTTATTAAATTGTTCGTCACAATTTCGTGCCAAGGTAATATTACACTCCATTTGAATATTTGAATCATAAGATACCGTGGGAGAAAAATTTAGAAATTATATACGAAATTATTGGAGGAGTTAGACAACAAGATAAAGAAACATTACGGAATTAGAAGTAAATCTTCAAGAAGCTTCAAGAAAGTTCTAATTTGGAAAATCAAAAACGAAATATCAATAACTCGACTCGAAATAATTTCGTAAATTTTAGATAAAGCTCTAGAGACGACTTAAAATAATAATTGTCGGGAACTTGATCAATCTGGATTTTTGATCATTCGAGATATTAGACTTTCGGGATATCGTAAATTTCGGGAACGTGCTCGTCAGGATTTTATCATATCGGGATTGTGTTTGTCGGGATTTTGCGAGGAACCCATTTATTTATGCGTTCCTAGTAAAATTATCATTAACTTTTGGTTAAACTACAATAATAAATTATTAATAATGTTAATTAACAAATTTGTCATTATCGAAATTATGATTGCATTTTAAGAGAATTATATTTTAAAAGAATTTTTATTTTTTTCTGGGAACGGGAACCGTTGTGCGTCCGAAGCGAAAACAAAAATAACAATGTAACTCTAATTTTTTTTATTATTATCACCAGATCATGCAAATATTGATTATCCCGAAATTTGATTGGCATTTTCACATAGTGACAGACAGACATTGCATGGTCTTGAGTGTACATAATATTCCTCGGATCATCAATTAATCAAAAAATCTTAGATGATCAAGTTTTCACAGATCATTAAATGTGGGCATGATTGACCAAGTGCATTTTTTTTCTTTTCTCCAAAATTTATAATTAAAAAAAAAAAAATTGAAATGCAAGCTGCTAATAATTCAAATGAATGGATTGAAGAATATATTTCAAGTAAAAATATCAAATACTATGAGTACAAACATTTTAGTAATCTCGAAGTGATTGGTAAGGGTGGCTTTGGAAAAGTTTATCGTGCAAATTGGAAAAATTTAAAGCAACATTTCGCATTAAAATCATTTAATGACCTTAACGATGTCTCTGTTAAAGAACTTGTTTCGTGAGGTGAAGGCAAATACAATATGTATTTCGGTCTATTTCTGTCTATTTAGAATAAAATTATCAAAATTAAAAATTTGTTTGTAATAATTTAGCTCGAGCTTCATTGTGAAGTCGATTTTCATGATAATATTATTAATTTTCGTGGGATAACTTCAAAACAAAGTATTTTATGTTCATATTTTTTTTTTTAATGTCTATTTTATCTTATTTTTAACTCATTTATATTTTTTAAAAAACTAGAAAATCAAAATGATCATTTGAAAAAGTATTTGTTAGTAATGGAATATGCCGACGGCGGTACACTTCGAAATTATTTAAAGGATAATTTTGATGAGCTTACCTGGGATGATAAATACAAATTTGCATACCAGTTGGCTAGTGCTGTGTCGTGTATACATGAAGAAGGAATTGTGCATCGTGATTTGGTAATCTTACATAAGAAATATATTTGATTCTTAATATTACTTTAATAATTAATATTTGATTTTATACCTCTATATTTAACATTCCAGCAATATATTAATTCATCAAGGTGTTATTAAACTAGCAGACTTTGGATTATCGAAAAGAATTGAAGCAGC